>JPYR01000061.1:0-37280 GCA_000775305.1 Belgica antarctica | reverse complement strand
TTTTTTTTGAGTATTTCATGTATAAATGACAAATGAACAAGATTCATTGGCCGCAACACCTACTTCACAACATTCGTGCGCTTCAGCTAGACATCAGCAATCAAAATGTTTGTTTCCATAAAAAAAAAACTTAACGTCAGGTGCTTTTCTGATATGCTACTTCAAATTAACTCTGTTTGATAATTCGCGTTGTTCTCTTTTTATCTCTACAACCTTAGCTGATAACACAATACAATGTGATAACTGCTGATTAAGCTTGACTCTAAAATCGTGATGAACTTCATTCCAATTCCATCAACTTAAGTGTCAAGTAAGGTGCCAGGGAAGTCATGAATTCTCCTAAAAAATGGCTTTTCACGCTTCTCAGAGCTGTTTTGATTCTTGTACTTCTTGGCGGCATCGTAACTGCACTTGTCTTGTCAGCGAAAAATAAGGTATGTCAAGACTACAACAACATAGTTGTTCTTTTGAAGGAACACTCAAAATTTCAAGTGAAAAATCAAAAAAATCACAAATTTCTCAACAGGATGACAACACTGGCGGTGCAATTACTACGAATGGAATTGAATGCGCTGCAATTGGGAAATCAATTATGAATGCAGGAGGTTCAGTGGCGGATGTGGCCATTACGACGATCCTTTGTGAAGGTATCACTTGTCCGCAGTCATCTGGTCTTGGAGGCGGATTTCTTCTGACAATTTACATTAAGTCAACTGGTGCATTGGAAACATTGAATGCTAGAGAAGTTGCACCGAAACTTGCCACCCCAACAATGTACATTAATAACACGCTTGGAAGTTCGTCGTCAGGTGGCTTAGCAGTCGCTGTGCCTGGCGAACTCAAAGGCCTTTGGGAATTGCACCAGAAATACGGAAAACTTCCTTGGGCATCACTTATCGAGCCTGTCATAAAGTTAGCGCGAGAAGGCCATGTCGTCTCGCCTTATCTTTCAAACATTTTCGCCAACGCTCAAACACGACTCTTGAACGAACCGACGCTTAGAGAGATTTACATCGATCCGAACACGAATCAAACCTACAAACTTGGCGAAAAAATCAAGAGGTTGAAACTGGCGGAAACACTTGAAATTATAGCAAAGGAAGGTGTCGACTGCTTATACAGCTTGAACGGATCGTTGACAAGGAATTTGGTGAATGAGATCAAAGCTCGCAACGGAATTGTTACTGAAGAAGACTTTCTCGACTACAAGTGAGTGTAAAGAGTGTGCAACTTTGTCGATTAATTGATTGTTCTTTTAGGGTTCGCTGGCGAGTTCCAGTCTCCGCCAAGCTGAATGACGACAGCATATTCCACACCTTCCCTCTTCCCAGCAACGGTGCAATTATGGTCTTCATGCTGAACCTTCTGAAGAACTACGAACTCAAACACGATGCTCTCTCCTATCACCGCATAACTGAAGCTTTCAAGTTTGCTTATGCCAAACGGACGGTGCTGGGCGATGAGCCTTCAGATGAAATCATTGAAATGATGAGAAACTTGACGAGCGTGGAATACGCAAATGAAATCAGAAGATTGATCAACGACGAAGGCACTTCGCAAGACTTTGAATACTATGGCGCCAAGTACGAAGCTACAGAAGATCATGGAACTGCACATCTTTCGATATTGATGCCGAACGGTGATGCAGTGGCTGCCACTGCCACGATTAATTTCCTGTATGTTTCTTGAAATACCTTAAATATGATGATTCTGGAACTTTTTTGCTAGGCTCGGTGCTTTCTGGAGATCAGAATCAACCGGAATAATCATGAACAACGAGATGGACGACTTTTCTACGCCTGGCGCTGTGAACATATATGGAATCCCAGCATCTCCTGCAAACTATATACAGCCTGGAAAAAATCCACTGTCATCAATGGCACCTTCAATACTAGTTGATAAAGAAGGAAATCCAACGTAAGCCCCAAATTGTTACGATATTCTTGAAAACTTGACATCTTTTTATAGCCTAGTGATCGGTGGAGCTGGCGGAAGTAGAATTCCTACTGGGGTCGGTTTCACACTTATCAAGCATTTGTTTATGGGTGAAACTTTGAAGGATGCCATCGGAAGCCGAAGACTTCATCATCAGCTCGCTCCAATGGAGCTTTTGTACGAGACAGGCTTTGACTCAGCAATCGTTACAGAGCTGCAAGCAAAGTACGGTCATGTAATGGTTGAAAACCCTCCCGACGGCGGGTTTGCAGCTGTCGTTGGGATTTCGAAGAAAAATGGAGAGATTGAAGGCGTCATTGATCCTAGAAGGGGTGGTGGTGTAGAAATTTTCTGAATATAAATTCCGAGGGTTTAGTTTTTGCAATAAAAACTTTCTTCATAGACGATTGCTTTCAAGTTTCGCAAGAACTCATTTTATTTCTGCCATATCAAATGCGGAGACCAGAACGTTAACACCCACGCAAAGTGCAGTTGACATCAGTAAAAGGTTGTTGGTAATGATTTGTTTTGGATGAGATTTCTTGATATTCATGTCGAGGAAAATTACCAGGATGCTCATCAAAACTGCTTGCACAAGCTAAAAAACAATTTTGATTAGGTTCATTTAATTTATGTGTACAAAATATCGATAATTCTACTTGTAGTAAAGTAGTTGTTGGAAATGATTAATACCTGCAGAGCTATTGATATCGAAATGAGTGTAACAAGGAAAGAGTAGTGGCTGTGTCCTGAACCGGCTGATAAAATTCGTTTCAGCTGTGCTGCGTTAGCGGCAAGCAAAGCAAAGTCAAGAAAACCTTGCGCCAGTGTCTTCTTCCGCATAAAATCATTAACATTTTCTTCTTTTCTTGTGTCGTCAATCGGAGATGATGCTTCATCTTCAAAGTCGTTTCTTAGGCCCAAGCTATCAGGTTTCTTCAAAATGATAACAGAAATTCAAGTAACCTGCCAACCTCATGCTGATTCAAATGAAAACTTACTGTGGTACCGTTTCTGTCAGGGTCAGAAAATGTGATCGAAGTTTTCACCATGCTTGAATTTAGTAGAAGTAAATTGCAGAAGTCCGTGAGTATAACAAATGTATTATCGACTTCTTATTTCACAAATGACAGCAAACAAATGCTAAATAGCTTGATCAACTTGAATATTTTAAAGAAGGTTGTTGTTGAGATGAGACAAATGTGTTTTCAAAATACTAACGCAAATTTGCACCGATCAAATCACGACTTAAAAATATTTTCACGCAGCGCGACTGTTCGCTATATTTTTTAAATAGCTACTGAACAACAAACATCAAGCAGCATTTAAAAGCGCATATGTGTGGATGGATCTTTCGTCAATGGTGTACAAACGATGTTGAATAAAGAATTAAGAGTCACAAAATTTAGCATCGAGCGATTAAACAGAATTAACAAAGGTCAAGCGTCGAGGTCAAAGAATTCAATGCAATTTCGAGAGAATTTTAAATGAATAATGTTACTTGGAAATGCTGGCTACAACATACAACTTAAAACTGTTTAAGTGTGGTTTCGCTAATTTATTCTGTAAACTATCTACGAAAGATTTTCGTCGATCATTCAATATTTCTAAACAAAAATTCGCGTTGTGATTGTTATTGACTCGATCCCAACAACACAAAAAACCGAATTCATTTCAAAAGTAATTTGAAAATAATTTCAAGAGATTTTCTTATTCGACAAAGAAAAATTCGTCTTTATTTAACAATAATACTTCAAATACAAATTAAGCGTCGACGAATAACGGAAGTGTGTTCAATAAACATATGCTTGGTTTTATTAGCCGAGATCAAATGAATTTCATTCAAGCCGGCGACTATTCGAACACATGGGAAACGAAAGTTAACTTGCTTAGATTTTAGAGCTTTATTTCTATTCTGCTAGATCGAAAGCTGAGATTAGAACATTGATAGCAACTGAAAGGGACGTTGTGAGCAGAAGAACATTGTTAGTGATGATCAATTTGGGATGAGAGCTTTTGATGTTCATGTCAAGGAAAATTCCCAGGATGCACATCAGAACAGCTTGAAAAACCTAAATGATAAAAGTTGAGTCGTGAAATTACTTTGTGCAACAAATAAATTTGCACCTGAAGCAATATTGACACGACGATGATCAGCAAGAGAAAATAGTAATGCCGGTGATTTGTACCGGCCACTATAACTCTGTGTAACTGAGCGGCGTTAGCGGCAAACAAGGCAAAGTCAAGAAACCCTTGCGCAAGAGTCTTCTTTTTCATGAAATCGTTCACATCTTCCTGCTCGTGATTTCGGTTATAGCTTGGTCGGGGTTCTCCATCGTCATCGTGCATTGTTCGTCTCCTTAAGATCTATGAACAAACTTCAGGAGTGGTCACAACCCAATCAATTTGATGTTTACCTCTCGTCTGTTCTCTTCTTCCCTGTCATAAAACACAATCATTGATTTAGGCATCTTTCAACTGCTGATTGGTGAACAAAAGAGATGAAAAGTTAAAAAGATAAATTGAAAAACTAAATTGGAAATTAGAATTTTGCAATGCAGTCTTAGATATTTGATTGTACTTTCGATAGTAGAACTGTTTTCTGTCAAAAAAAGTTACAACCGACAGTTTAGAATTGTTCAATGACACATCTTTGGACATTTTCAGCTTTATGAAAAGTTTAAAAGATAGCAAATGTTTGCAATTTTAACAAAATTTACCGGCTGAAAATTCAAATAATCGCCACAAACTTCTTTGGGCAAGACCATTAGAGGTCGCTTCCTACGTTTCCATATCGATTGAGTAATCTCATTTTTGAGTCGCTCTTGGTTTCAGTGTTTTCAAATATTTTTCATCATTCCTTCACACTTTTTGGTCTGAAACTCAATTAAAGTCAGCACAAATTCAATTAGATAACAACCATCGGTGCTGTAACATGTCGTTCTAATCCGACAATTCTAGCGTAACAAATTTCGTAGTTTTATACACAAATAAAAAATCGATAACAAAGAAAATGCTTTTCGTCTGAATCGAGAGTACGCAGCCGAATTTTATTAATAAGTCAGACAGCAGCCATGCCATCGCTAGGGCAGAAAGTGTTCGGGTACTTCCGCCAGTTATCATTCATCGCGGAGCCTCGGGAAGAGGTCAAGCCCGCGAACCAGTGCTTCATCACCAAATATTTATCGGAATCGAGGTAAGTGCCGTGAGAGTCATTGTGAAACTATCTGGAACACACAAGCAGACAGCCGACCTCCCAAGATATGAAAATATCCCTTTTATTTTCCGTTGACTACGTTAATTGACTTTTTATTCATAGCTCATTGACACTTCGCCAACTTGATTCAATTAACTTTATTATCATTTCCAGTGGCTCCACGCCTGCCGCGCAAATCAGTGGCCCATCGACGAAGATTTACAGCGGTAAACAGCCGACTGATTTACCTGAACTCCAGCTCAACGAGTATGACTTCGGTTCCGAAACTATCAGAGCCGCTTTGACAGGGCCAGACGAAGGTTTGACCTACGTCCACCGATCCAGACTTCATCTCAGCGCCGGTGGTGACATCGATTTTATTGATGACAAAGACGAAGAAGTCCGTCACAACCCGAAGAAATATCCCCGCAAACTGTCGACAGTTAGTCGCAAAAGTAGCACGTCTCAACAACCGGATACCGCAAGTTTAATGCCGTCTGACTTTAAGCAGACAACGGACGAGGAGAACAACGAGCCAAATGATCTTATTGCAGACGTGACTCATTGGAACGCGCCCTCATTGTCGGAGCAAGGCCACGGAATCGCAATTTCTCTTTACGAGAAAAACCCAATCTCGAATGAACATGCCGGAAGTCCAATTGCTGACTGCTTTGGGCTAATCGCCCGCAGGAATAGTTGTGTCATGGCCATGGCAGACGGAGTTAACTGGGGTGAAAAGGCGAGACTGGCTTCGTGCAGTGCCGTTCAAGCTTCTCTCGAATACCTCACCAGAGCTTTACTAAGTCCAAGCAACACTGCAAAAAACACGTCTGAAGTGTTCGTCAGTCTTCTTCGGAGTTTTTGGGAGGCTCAAGACTTTATCCTGGAGGTAAACGGCCACTTAACGACGTTGACTGTCTGTGTGATTCTCCCTCTGGCTGATAAGGGCGCCAACAAGAACAAATACGTGATTTGTTCTTGCAACGTCGGTGATTCCCTCGGCTACGTCTACAGCAAGACACATGGCGTTCGTGAATTTACGCAAGGTTAGTGAACTTTTTATGAAAATCTTTAGTGTGTATAACTTCCCCGCCTTCAGGTTCGCACGACATTCTGAACAATCGTGATATGCGCGACGCTCTCGGCGCACTTGGACCAGTTGACGGCAACAAGCCGGAACTGAGCAATCTAACGCTATCTTTGACTATCGTTGAGAAAGGAGACATAGTTTATCTGACTTCGGATGGTGTTTCCGACAATTTCGATCCTGTTGTCGGAAAATTTGCAGAGGCAGAACCGGAAGCCAACGCAACCACAGCAATGGAACCACCGAAAGCAGAACTAGCACCAAAACGACAAAACAAAAGTGCATCAAGTCTCCATTCACGCAAAAATCAGCATTCACCCTCGACTGCATCTGGCAGCAAGCTGTCTTCAGTCTCATTCTCTAGCTCCGACATTCCAGTTCGCCCACCACGCACGAAGAAAACTAATCTCACATCGGCTGCAATCAGCAACCCAATGCCTGTGAGCGAACCCGTGCCAGTTCGACCGAAGTATATGCGGTCAAAGACGCTCATTGAACCTCGTCACACATCAAAGTCTTCGCCGCGAAATCACATTCGGAAGTCTGCAGCTGGTTTGCCGATCGTCTCCGCTTATCAACGTCACGCTTTGACCCTTCTCCGAATGTCTGATTTGTTCTGCTACGGCATTAACGGAACACTGCGGCCCTGCACGAGTGCGAAACGACTCAGCAATCTGCTAATTGACTTCACTCGGATGATAACATCGGCGAAGCGGAAGCTTCTCGAGCAGCACGAACTGTTCTGGAAGATTTCGTACGACGCAGCAGGTCAACGGAAGCAGGTCGAGATGAACCGCCTTCAGCAGCGCGCTGCACGAAAACGAATGGTCGACACGCACTTCAGTTCGCTGCCAGGGAAGCTCGATCACGCAAGTGTCGTTGCTTGGTGTGTTGGCTTCGAAGACGGCAATAACAACGACAATTCGTTTGAAAACTCCAAAGCGAAAACTTTCAGCCTAAGTACCAATCCATCGAACATTTACTCGGAAACCGATTTTTAAAAGAACAGAAACGCGAAAACTTTATTTTGATAAGCTTTTTTGAAAAAATGGCATGATAGACATCGATTTTTTGAACACGTAAAGACAGGAAGTTTGTGCAAAGGATTTTAAAGTAAATGGTGTCGAATATTTTTTGTAATAATCACCTGGCGCTTGCCTCGCTCTTTTTCGTGAATCTCGAGAAGAAAAACATTTTTAAAATATTTGTGTAAAGCTTTCCTGTAAAATCTTGCTTGACGCGATTAATTCCACTGATTTAATTCTACACGACATTAAACGTCACGAACATAGTTTTTTAAGATTGCTTTAGAGGTGAATGGAATGATTTTAGAAAACATTGTGTTAATTGAACGGCCACGTTTTCTGGAGACATTCGCCACGCATTAGTTGAACTATCGCGATAACATTTTCCCTGTCAGATCGACTCATTAATCTCATCATACCAATACGAAAACGGAACAACCAGTTATGCTTCTGGGATCGGTAATTGGGAGTTACTCCAAGCTGAACGGAGAACAGACGGCTTCGATCGACCATGAACATTGATCCCAATTGCATTCTATTTGTGACACATTTTACCATGAGACTTGATTTATTTATAGTTTCTCATCATTTTCTTGATTGTGATATGGAAAATTTTATTTTCGCAAATTAATTTTGTTGATTCTTTTTTGTTTACATTTTCTTTTTGAACTTGAGGCGCAAATAAAAGGAAACCCAGCTTTTGTAAGTAAACACCTGGTTGTTTAATTGACTATCATTTTTAATCGCTAGCCGATTCCATCATTGAGAAAATGTCGTCTTCGGAAGCGTTGAACTCTTCTGCTTCTGCTGGTAAAATGAAGTTGCACATCAAGTCGTCTCGAATTCTGATGAAGAGCTTAAATTGTTTCTCAGTCTCGATGTAGCAGTATAGTTTGATCGGAGCCTCAAAATGCAATGAATGCAACCAGGTTGCGACTTTCTTCTGATCAACAATTGCGTGCACGGGGTTTCCAACGAATTTTATTTCGCTCTGGTAATCTTCAGCATCCACATTTTGAAAGATTGTGAAGAGTCTTGTGGCTTCATGACTGGCCTCGACCGTCAAAGTTTTATCACGTCGCACCACGAACTTGATTTGTCGCGTGAGTTTAAAAGTGTCGATGTAGCGCTTGAATAACGAGAGTCGAGGACACTTTGCTCGAATGTTGAAGGTGAGAGGACCGTAAAAAGGATCAAATTGATCCCATCCCATTCTTGGAATGACAATGAGAGGAACTTTATTTGTGATGAGAACGTTCGTGTCCTGATCTATTGTCGATTGAACTTTCATTGTGATCGTGAAGAAAGGGTATGATGTTTTCGACAGCTTGATCTCGAGGAAGGCGAGAGATTTTTTGATGCACATGATGGCTGGCAGCAGCATCGATGACTGGACTACAATTGAATGAGTGTGAAACAAGTAAATCAAAACGTTTTTGTTTACTTACTTTCGATGTAAATTGAATTTTCATCATCGAATGTTGGATCAACTCCTTCAATTCTGTACGAGGCGAAGAACGACTCTGCATTGATGTCAAACCAAACGAGTGGGTTTTGTGGTTCCTTCGGCGAAGATATTGTCATCGTTGAAGTTCTCAAACTAAAATTTAGAATTTTAATTTCATCGAATTGAGCAAGAATTCTTCACTTAAATCATGATAATACGTTCGTCGTGCTTTGAAAGCGACTGGATCATATGCAGGAACTCCATCATCTTTGAAATGTCGTCGAGATGGCACTTGAACTTCATCTTCGAGCCTTTCTGTAAATTCTAAGAAAGTAAACAACTTGGCGCGGGATTTGAACACTTGAGGGGCATGTAATCGACTTTGATTAGTTTAACTACTCGACACCAACAGCGCTTTGATCGTTCCGTGTACAGATAAAAGAAAATATTGCAAAATGGTAAGAAAGGCCTCGAATTCCATGCATACGAACTTCTGTGTCGAATGATGAAGTTCTAATCTTCAATAATCCACCGGAATATTTCCAGATCCGATTTATCCTGATCCAGAACAGGGCTGGAAAAACCCGATTGGCGAAATGGTACATGAATTTCGATGACGACGAGAAGCAAAAGCTGATTGAGGAAGTTCACGCGGTTGTCACCGTCAGAGACGCCAAGCACACCAATTTTGTCGAGGTTAGTACACTCACAGTCATGAAACTCCCGTACTCATTCCGAATCTTTCAGTTTCGCAACTTCAAAATTGTTTATCGTCGCTATGCTGGTCTCTACTTCTGCATCTGCGTCGACGTGAACGATAACAACTTGTGTTATCTCGAAGCCATTCACAACTTCGTGGAAGTCCTCAACGAATACTTCCACAATGTCTGCGAGCTGGATCTGGTGTTCAACTTCTACAAAGTATACACAGTCGTCGACGAGATGTTCTTGGCGGGCGAGATTCGCGAGACGAGTCAAACGAAGGTGCTCAAGCAGCTGCTAACGCTCAACTCTCTCGATTAGATCCACCAGCGACATTCATTTACGCAACTTATATATTCCAAAATATAATCTCAATCGCGCATCGTTGAGCTGATGATGAAGAAATTAATGTTTAATAAGTTAATCAATCCTGCTTACTTTAGTTTATCAAAAATTAAAATCCGAGAAAAGATTTATTGCAATAAAATCGTGTAAAAGTTATTGTAACAGATACAGGCAGTGTTCAGTGTCATTTCCAAGGCCTTCCAGCGCCTCGAGAGGAAGATCGTCTTCCACTAATCCTAAGTGAATTTGATTCGTCAGTGACTTCATTGTTCTTTGGTGATTGTTTCAGGAGCTGGAACATCGAAAGTTCGTTAATTTATTGTGGTCAAGCCAGGAACTAAGCTCGAACTCACCATTTCAATATAGTTTTTCAGCAGCTCAGACTTCAGGTTTTCTTCGCTTCGTGACAAGTTGTTCATCGGCTGACTCTGCAGACCGAGTAAAAACTGTTTGCTGTTGTCACATTCAGACACTTCGTTGCTCGGCAACTCTTCGTAGTTCGGCCTCGTGGACGGATTTGTTAGAATCTCAAGCGTTTTCTTCCATTGAGTTTCCATGATCGAATGCAGGTTCTCCGCGATGTCGTGTCGTCGGATTTGATACTCGCCGAGCTTCGACTCAAGCATGTCGATTGTGCGAGTTGCATTCAGCAACTGAACCTTGTACAACTCGAGTTCTTCAGCACATTTCCGATTGATCAAGTCGATTTCTTCTTCGTTCCTACAAAATAATTTGACATAATTTAAACATGAGTCACTCACACAGGGCAGTTGAACTTACTTCCTCACAATCATTTCCATTTGATTGATGCTGCGCTCGTTATGAATTCTCTCGCGATTGTCAGCCTCAGCTTTGATTTCTTCTTGGAAGTTTTCGAGTTGTTCTTGAAATTCTGCGACTTTCTGCTCCAAAGCAGTTTCCAGCTGTGATTGATAATAATTCTTCAGAGCCGCCCGTTGCATGTCGAGCTCCTTGATTAGTTTTCGTTCTTTGTCTGCAAAGTCGTCCATCAAATTGGTGAAGACCTTCTTTTGCTTAGCCTCGAGGATCTGCTTTTCCTTCTCGTGCTTTTCGTGAATTCTTGTGCGATCATCTCGAACTTGCTTCAGCTGCGCTTTCAGGGAAGATACTTCTCGCTCTAGCACCGACCTAGCATGCTTTTCTCTGATGAAATTTTCTTTTTCAGTCTTGTTTGAGGCTTTAAGCTCCTCGATCTCGTTAAGCAAGTCTTTTTCCATCTTTACGCAATTCGTTAACCGCACTTCCAGGTCGTGAACTTGTCTTTTTGCAATTTCTCTCATCTCGGTCGCCGTTGACGTCAAGTTTTCTATCTTAAGCTCTAGCACCTCGTTTTTCGACTGGAATTTTTTAATGAGATGAATCGTGTCTGAGATTTCTTGCTCGAGGTTGACAATTTTCTGCTTTAGTCTGTTGTTCTCAATATCCAAGCCTTCGTTTCTTTTCAAAGACTGAATAGATTTGTCTTTCTCTTGGTTCAGTTTAACGAGAAACAAAGTCTTCTGCTGGAAAGCAAGGATCTTCTTCTGCAATATACCGCTTAGTTGCTCGTAATGCTGGCGTTTCAGCATCTCTTCTTGGTGATTAAGGTCGTAATCATCCGTTTGCGCTATTTCTGACTGACTCAGAGGCTCTACAAAGCTTTTGTAGCTGAGAATCTCGTTCCCTGTCGAGTTGTGAATCTCGTCCTTTCCTTGTATTCCTTCGGTGGTCAGGAAATTGTCAAGTTCTCTCATAAAATCGTTCTCAGTCGAGAAATGAGTTTTGTTATGATTCGTCGGGTCGTTGAAGAAGTTGTTGGGAATCTTTAAGAGCACATCCGTGTCTGAGCTGTGGACCGACGACATGCCTCCGATCGAATTATTTAGATCCATCTTGTGAAATCTGTCCATTGCACACAAGAAAACAATTAAAAATAATGAACACTAATTGAACGCTTCTATTTACAAAACAGTTCAGTGATCGTTCCTAAAGTCGAGGTTTTCAGTTCGAACTTCGGCTTGAATTCAAAATTTTATTGACCGATTAATTTGATATTTCGAGCTTTAAGCTTGAGCTTCATTGAGTTTGAGTTTGCTAATCTTTTTCAACTTTTTCTTCGCATTTTTCTTGGCGCTAGACTTCTTTTTTTTCTTAACTGCAGAAGGCTTGGGCTTTGGAATCTGCACCTGAATTTCCGTTTTAGGTATTAATTGATTCTTAACTTCTATTTTAGGCATCTTTGGTGGCTTTCGTTTTGCACTCTGTTGCTTTGGGTTGTAAGACGATTGTCGCTTGAGATTGTTGACTGGGAAGCAGCAAGGCGAAAAACCGTGATTCATGTGGAGAAAAGTTGGCGTTGTCTCATCAATGGGGATCCATTTCCGTGACGACACTGTTTCTACCTCCCACGGTTCAACCGGCACGCAATTGTCAGTCTCGGTGTCTTTGTATATTAAAAGTTTTTTGCAGCAGTCTACGAGTTTTCCCTGGAGTTTGTAATTTGCTGTTGGGAGTCGCTGTAGGCACCCGAAAAGCTTGATAAGACTTCCGATCAGCGAAGCTGGGTTAGTGTTGTGACGTTCCACCAGTTCCTTTTCAATTTCTTCCAGTGAAACTCTGGTTATTGACAAAATAGTCAAACTTTTTGCATCGACACGGTAACGAAGTGTAATTGAGTCATTGTTGAACTTCTGCTGACTCCACTCTCTGATCAACTCGCTTCTCGACATCTTTTCAGCTCCGAAATTGACTTGATATTCGAGCTTGATAGAAATGTTTGCGGGCAATTGCTTGTTGCGATCGTCTGTGAGGTAAAAAACATCTGCATGTTCGACGAGAAGACGGAAGACTTGTGACTTGTCTCTGATGTTGCATAAACGATTAAACTTGTTTAGTCCAGCGACTTTCTTCACACTTGAGTAACTCTTGGTCATAAAATCCTTGACAGACTCGACTTGATATCCAGTCGTCGCCTTTGATTTCACTAATTGGTCGATAATTTTCCACTCCAGACTCATGAACAGCGCACTGCAAACGATTTCTCGCAAGGCCGTTTCGATGCCGACACGTTTTGGAGGCAAGGCACTCTCGAAAACAATTTTCAAGTCGTCTCGCTTACAGAATTTCACGGAAAACTGCTCCGTGTCGATGATAAGCTTTGAAAGGAGATCAATCGTCAGAACGGCGTCGCAAGTCGGTTCAAGGTTCATTTCATCTCTCCGAGTGTCCTTAAGTCGGCAATAAAACTTCAAGTCGGAAGCTGAGAAGCAATTCAGCGACGGAAATGTTTGATCCGATATCGAGTACACTTCAGCGTCGAATTCTTCGTTTTCGGTGCTTTCGGGCTCCACTCTGAATTCTCCTTCGACAGTTTGATCCCTGAGAAGCATCGTGATGACTTGGTAGTTGGAAAATTCTTGGTCGGCATTGCTCCAGCGGTTCGCGAGAAATTCCTTCATATATCCATTGACAAGTTCGTTAAACTCTTGGACGTTTCGGTAGAAGTGAATTTCGGCGCATTTGTTAAAGTGCGTAGATTCGAGTTTGAACTTGTTGGCGAGCGCTGGCGAAATTGTCTTAGCAGCGTCCAAATTTGCTGGTGCTTTCCTGGCATTTCGCTTGAGCAACTTGGAGTTGTGAGTGATTCTGAGATTAATTGCGTCGAGGAAAAGTTTCTGCTCGTGCAAGGTCAGCTCCGATGAGTAGCCATAGTCTTTGATAAGCTCGTGCGAAGGCAACAGCAGTCTCGTTGCGTTTTTCCTTGGGTCTTTCGGTTCATCTTCTTCATTCAACAACGTGTTATCGTCCGTGTTCCTTCGAGGTGACTTGAGCAATCGATATTTATCCTGTTTTGGCAGCACACACTTGTGGATTTCGTTCAGTGTCCTCGCCAATGGGTCGTGATTACTAATTGTTTCGAAGTTCAGCGTTCTCGGCAGCGGAGTCTTCTCTTCTTGATATTTGTGCCACGACCTGCAATGAGAAGGATTAGTTGAGCGTTTGTTATTAATTGGATTGCTCTCACATACCATTTTAATTGCTTGAACTGCTCCATAATGATTTGGAGTCAGAAAATCAATATCATTACTGAATCGTCTTTGTTTACATCCCAGCGATGCTGAACTGCTAAAGCCCCCTTCGAAAGTGCTTAAAACTGTAGTGTTTACCCCTTTGCACTGAGTCAAAGAAAACGATTGCAAAAGCTTTCAATTAATATAATAAAAATCACTCATCAGTGATCCAAGCACAACTCTACTTACTGGGCTACGACGCAGGCGCGACACTTACGTTTCCTGCGCAGAAAAAAATTGAAAGTCTCGGAGAAGTCGAAGTGGAAATAAAAGCTCTATATTAAATTCGCGATAATTTGCACCCAAAGTTGACCCATCGCAAGTTTAGCACACGTATTCATCGTCAGTTGACGTTTGCAGCTTAGGATTTAGTGGAAGAGGCACTGTAAATCGAGTGAGAAGTGAAGTCGAAGTGAAATCAATAATCTGAAGACGTAAAAAAGAGGAAAATTTTCATTTCCGTGAAGTTTTTTGGTGGAAAAGTCTTGCAGAACGTAACAGCTCGGTGCGTTGAAAGTGAATCGTTAGATACAAGTGCGAATACCCAAAAGCGAATCAATCATGTTCTCGGGAATCACAAATCAAGTATCATCCCTTACGTCGATGTTCTCGAAGAACTCTGACGAAGAAGTCCCAACGCCACCTCCGTCAGCAACAGGAGTAGCTCCCGCTGAAGAAGCCATACAACAGACAGCCGTTGAGCCACTAGTAGAAAACAACAATGCCGAGACTGCAAGGTGAGAATTCCGAAAGTACCATATTGGAAAACCTTTCGTCCTTTTGACTCAATCGGGGAGAATCTTTTTTGAGATAGAAGAGAATCCGTGTTTATGCTTTTTGATTTTTCCTCGGAAAACCATTGTGCAGAAGCCCCAGAAAGTGCGGGGGCAGGAAAATCCATTGATGTATTTTTTCCTCTTCTGCCTCAATAAATCAATAATCCTCCAGCTGGAGAGCGATTCAAAATGGAACGGGCTGTGACAAACATTGATTGTAAATGAACGTGCATCGCGATGTTTGCACAAGTCGAATAATTTTCATACAAAACTTTCGATGTTTCTTCCAGTCCGACAAAACCATCAGGTGGGATGTTCTCGAACGTAACGGGCAAAGTGTCTGGCTGGCTGCCATCGAGCTTGCCATCTGTGTCAATGCCAACGGTCTCGATGCCCCATATGCCATCGATCCCCGGCCTGAGAAAAGCGAATCCAACCGAAGAAGGTGTTGCTGAGGCGGCGCCAGAGCAAGCAGCTGAAGCTCAACCAGCATCGAACACTGAAAAGGATGAAGACGACCGCTCCAGGTAAGCTTTTCGCTCTTTTAACCGTCGTTAGTGAAACATATTCATGTTTTTAAATGGAAATATTTTTTTAATGCCCTCGTGTCGTGGGCCTTGGGAGTCCGAGGCTCAGGCCAAA
Organism: Belgica antarctica; assembly: GCA_000775305.1. Taxonomy (NCBI): domain Eukaryota; kingdom Metazoa; phylum Arthropoda; class Insecta; order Diptera; family Chironomidae; genus Belgica; species Belgica antarctica. Next base: position 22,055 of record JPYR01000061.1, on the reverse strand, counting down.
CGACGAAGCAAGACTCAACAAATGTCTTTAACTTGATTTTCTATTTTCTTTTTCTTCTCGTTCTTATTCTTACTTGTTTCATCCCATTTTATCCCTTTTGACGTTCACTTTGATGATGAAAAAATCCTGACGTCAACAAAATATAAAAACATTAAATATTAAATATAAATGAAACATGGGCTTTCCTTCTTACATTACGATTTCTTTTTACTTTTATATTTTCGCTTTACTTCCTACCACCACCCACGTTACGAAAATCCTTAATGCTTCTATGACTAAACTAAAACATTACATTTTGTGTTTGATACCAAAAAATGAATAAAAAACTTTATTCAACCACGCCAGAGCCATTATCAGGGATGGGTAAGCTCAAATGAAAAACTTGTCTTGTGCAAGTGTTAAAGTTTTTCTTCTTCCACTCTCGCTTAATTTTATTTTCTCAACTTTTTGCTTTTCCGTTTCTTTTAACTTCATTTCTGTGTATTTCTTCATTCATATCGAGCATTACTGCACCCGAAATATACAAAATTTCGCACGAAAACCAAATTTTCCGTGGTAAAACTCATTCATATGTCACGTCGAACTTTGTTTACTTGAATGGGAAGTTCTAAGGCGGTAAACGAAGCTTCAACTTTGAAGCTGTTAAAATCCATCCTTTTGTGGGCGGAAGGGGCCTGCGATTTAATGATTGTTCACCAAATCTAGAAGCCTTTCACACAATTCCCGAACCAAATTCAATATTTAAAACTTTTTCGCCCCAATTTGTGTCTTCTTGTGATTAGTTTCGGGATCGCTTTGGAAGGCAGTCGGTCAAGAGGGAAATAAAATCCCTTTCAACGAAGGAAAAACGAGTCCAATGCCCACCGTAAAAGCATGCTATCAAGTAGAAGAATGAAAGACGCTCAAGTGTAATTAGATTTCGTCCCAAAAACAAAAACCACTTGAGACCTCTGGTGTTATAAGCCTGATCAAATCCCCTTAAATAGAGTGGAAACATCAACTGTTAAGTTGCTTTAATTTGATACCGACAATTCAGATCCATTTCATGACAAAACAAACGTTTTCTCCTCGCACGGCTGCATGCAATTAGGTCAAGACGGCACTTAAAACTTGTACTTGACTGAAACGATATTTATCGCACTTATTTAAAGCCTGCCGTTACTAAGACATATTGTTGGCCTTTTTTCACGAATACTCATCACTCACAAAGGACCACAGAAACCCGCTGCTACCACCAGCATTAAAACACCAAAACTCTCTCCCACCAACCAGCCAATTCCCCTTCTGAGTTTTCTCATTTCACCGTGACATTTGTTTATTGTCAAGCTTCATTCATCATAAGAAAAAGAAAAGTTTTCAACTTTGTACAAAGAAAAAGCGCCGAAAATAAAAACTGCCTCGAAAGAGAAACAGGAAAGCTCGTAATGAAGGAAAAGTTTCTACTAAAGAAAAGTCTGCATAAAGTTTCATGAAGTAAATTTCACATTTTTCCGCTTTGTTGACTAAATTTATGGAAATGCAGTTCTTTACGCTTCGTTTGCATTGCAAGCCAATTTAAATCGTTAGCTTTTTATGGCGGCTCTCAATATTGCATGAACTTGCAAAGAAAACGTTGATTAAAATTTCACATTGTGCTTTGAGTTCATTGAATGTTGTCACATCAATTCGAGGTTCATAGTTCACAATCTCCTTTTATTTTCCCCATGCTCGAGGGCTCCAAGAATCTTTGTCGCTTTGACTATTGTAGAATCATGTTTAAAAAATAAAAAGTTTTAGTTTGCTCACATGAAATTCAAGTTTATTTACAAGATATTGTAGCAAAATCTCCGTTTAACCCTCTCTTGGAGTCTTCGGTCATGTCTCATCATCACGAATCGAGGTTCCATCCCATCCATGTTAATTAGTGCTCTGTAAGTTACTCTGTTTCACCTTCTCTGATAATGGGTTCACACATGTTCACAGAATGATAGCTGGTTGTTATTTTTTACCTTTTCTCAAAACTTTTATCCTCTCCACCACTAGCAATACACGAAACTCCGCCGTTAATATAGTTTGAATAGAACGGAGAAGCACATTTTGTATTTCCACTTGCAAGTCTCTCGACAGGCATTATCATGTTAAGCATGGCTTGATATGAAGACATGCATTAAATGAATTTCTTCTCTTCGCGAGCAATCCGCCGTTTCACATAGCGCTACGACTGGAATTTTTCACATTCAGGCATCCGAAAGTAAGCTTCTACGGGAGACAAATTGAACGCATTTCCCGTTTCATGTTTCTTTATGTTTCGTTACTCGTAGGCCTCCACTCTGTCTTCCGGTGTTTTCGTGCCATTCAATTTCACAAAAATCAAAAGAACAAAGAAAATTCTCTCAAACAGAGATCAAAAGCTTCCACTTCAAAGCTCAAAATTCTTTTCTTGAGGAAACTTTTATCGGTTTTGTGTTTTTCAATAAATTTGCCTTTAACGAATTTTCTGGCTCATCAGACCATCTTTTGTAATTGGGTTTACAGACAGCCCCAATTCAATTTTAACTTTTAATTGGAATTTATTATCAACTTCCCGTCCCGAATCGTTAACATACATTACACCAACCCCAAACAGCCAGCAAGCCACTCACTTTAGCGCAATTTTTCATCTTTTTAATTAATATTTATTGACTTGTTATCAAGATCTTTTTCTATTCTCTCTCTCTCTCTCACACTCTTTTGAACGATCATTTATGGGGTCGTTCAAATGACACGTAACCAACAATTGATCAAAATTCAAGTTTCTTGAAAGCTCTAAAAGCTCTCTCAAAAGATATATCTTCGAAAAACTCTGGAAATGTTACGTTTTGTATGAACCACCCTCGCATTTTCCTTTTGTTTCGCTTGTACTAGCTGATAAAATTTCAAACTCATTTTTTAAACTGTGTTAAGTTTTCTGACGGGCAAGGTTTTTATCCCGTTCTTTATCTTCTTCTCCCCTAGTGCAACTGGTGGTGCCGATTCACGCCCCGTTTCAGAAAAAGGTTCACCGACAGAAGAACAAGCCGGAATGGTGGGCAACGGTAATAAATCGAAAGCGAACGTTGAAACTCGAGGGAATTTCTCAAGTTGATTAATGCCTTTGATCTTTTCCAGTGACCACTAAAATGACCGCTGGAGCCAAATCCTTCGGTTCGTTCTTCTCAGGAGTTGCGAACAAGGCCGGAGCCAAGATTAAAGAAACTGTCAAAGATAACGTGAGTTGAGAAAAGTTTTCCAAACCTGAAATATCCTGATTTTGAAACAACGATTCCAGTCAATTCTCGGAGCATTCAACAAGGAACAAGAACAGTTTATCAAAGATCAGTCTGGCAAGGACGGCGATGCTGGAATTTGCCCATGGGTCGGTCACCAGAATGAAGACAAGATTAAGGATGAAATCGTCAGTCTCTCGGGCGTAAGTTCTAAAGCTACAAACTTTGATTTAACAAACAATCAAAGAGTAAATCCGAACTAATTCTTGTCAACCTTCTAGGATCGTCGAAATTTCGTTCGCGCTCCACCAGCTGGAATTGATTTTGAGTTTAACTACGACGCATCATATCCAACAGCACTCGCTCTAATGGCAGAAGACTCAACATTGGAGAAAATGCGATTTGACCTCGTACCTAAAATGTGAGAAAACCAACAACACCCTCTAGAGATCAACCGGCTGACCTTTCTGCTTTTTTTTACAGTATCACAGAGGAAAATTTCTGGCGCAATTACTTTTACCGTGTATCGCTAATTATTCAGGCTGGTGACTTGGGCACATTAGGAACGGATGATGCCTTCGGAAAGCGTGATGAAGACGACGGTAATAACTAATTTTTGACATTTAATGGCTTCAGCTTCCTTGAAGCGTTTGGTGGTTAGTGCGCGTTCCGCGGGTTCTCGAGTTTAATTCGTTCGGCCGTCCATTGTTATGATTTTATTTATGGTTTTAGCTGTTGCCTTTTGATTTCATTCCTTATTCGTTAATTTTGTTTTAATTTAGCATCGAAAGAATCTCAAATCGAAAGCCCATCGTCCACCGAAGCATCGAAGGCTAAACAAACACCAGAAAGTGAATTCATTTCCGACAAATTCAAGGCGACGAACGAGAAGGATTTAGTTGAGGTTAAAGAAAATATGACGAAATTGGGGCTGACGGGAGTGAAGACGGAGGCGCAAGTCGTCGAGAATAAAACGTCAACGGCGGGTAAGGAACTGACATGAACAGCTAACAACACGTTCTTGGGCGTGACGACGAGTATAATTCAATTTTGTAGCGATTTGTTTTTCTCTTTATTTTCGTAACTTATTTTAAACCTTCACGTTCCATACCCTGATTATTTCCTTCAAGGAAAATTTATTTCATTTGGGCTTTTCCAAATTCCCACATTCGCAATAAATTTTAATGCGTCCGGAGATTGAGGTCACTGATCTTCAATTTATATTTATTTATCGATTTTAATCTCTTCATTTCGAGTGGACATGCACGAAAGGGACCCAAATATGGAAAATTGATGCTACAAAGCAGCGTTAACTGTTTGAAAAAGGTTTTTCCGTTTAGTGCAAACTAAAGTCATGAATAAGTTGTCCGTTACAGAGTGAAGTGCTGACCTAATTTGCTGAAGGAATTAGTCATACGGGAGGGTGATCGCCTCTTTTTGGGATGGCAGAAGTGAAGTGACTATTAAGCTTTTGAAAAGTGTCTAAACTTGTTAGCTAGAGGTTAATTGAATGTTTTTGACGTTTACTTTGAATCTCAACTAGAAAGGAAACTTTTGTTGTCAAAGACTAGAAATTTATATTCAAAAGCACTTAACGAAGCGTTTGCAGAAGTGACTCTTTTTCAAACCGTTTGTTGTTCCTTCCGCTCTTACATGGCATATCAATTTTCTTTTGCGGTTACGCTCTTGTCATGACCAGCTCCAAAGCACTTTGAAATTGAATTAAACTGCGGTTTCTTAATAGCGCTTTAAAAGGTCTTTAAAGTTGAAATTGGTACGACAAATTTCGGTTTTATTGCTGTCGACGTTCGCTGTGATAGGAAAAAGTTTTTTGTTCGTTCAATGTCACGGCGGAGGGCGCCGATTTATCGAAGAAAAGAAATTTCCTCAAATACCATCGCCAATAAATAATTTTTCTCACATAATTTCAACAAAATTTCTTCTTTTTCTTTCTTTCTAATTTCATGCCCGATCGCTTTCGCTGAACCGTCCCGACTGTGATTATTACCAAATTTATGGCAAAAAAATATGTGATTGTGATATGAAAAATGTGTTGCGTTGTTTCCAATTCGGTGAAAAACAGCCTAAATTGACTAGTAAAAAGTGAGAATGAGAAACATCTCGCTCGTATACATAAAAATAATATAAATAAACTTCAAGAATAACAAGATGTATTAGTTTAATAAAATTCAAAAGAAAATAATTGAAAATCCTTCGACGAGTGTGTAGCGTCATCCCGGGGGATGAGATGAAACATTGAGAACATCGCTTAAATAAATTAACTTCCATCATCTACTCACAAAGACACCCCACAGCGAGAAGAAATCCTACAAAAAACGATTTTAATTAAAACGAAATAAGAAAATGGTTTCAAAGTGGCAAAAGAATTGATTGAAGAATGGTGTACTGTGAGGGGGAAACATGAAAATGATTTTTTTCTTAAGTGAAATTTCCATAATTCAATGAACATATTAAAAGGTGGAAAATTAGGAACAGGAGGAAGCCACCAGAAATTAGGAACAGGAGCAAGGAAAAGTCTCATTTCTTGCCAAAGTCATGAAAACCCGGGCCCTGAGACATTCCATCTAGGTCGACACTTGCGGGGGTGGTGACGAAAATGAAAAAAAGAACCTCACCAAGATCCGCTGAAGCGGCCTAAACGCTCACACAAAAAACAAAATTAAACAACAACAAATCTTAAACTTTTCTCATTTCCAACGATTTCGAAATAAGAAAAATCTTTTAAAGGAAAAAGTTCATTTTATATGTTGATGCAAAAAATGAATGAAAGAAAGCTTAAAGCCTAATCGTGTTATCAAAGCTTGTTCTCTATATCCATATATCGTCTTTTCGTGTTCGTTTTTATGAAAAGAAAAGCAAAATGACTTGTATCAGAGTTTTCTTCTTTGTTGTCTTCTTCGAATGTTCACAAATCGCGCGCGCGGGGGTTCAAAGGGTGTCCTATGATGTGATGCTTTGTGATTATGTCTTATTTAATCGCACCTCTGCGAAAGAACGCAAGTCGTGCTGTAAAGCATTACATCGTGTCAAATTTTACTAAGGCGCGCCGTCGAATGTTCACTTGCAGCTTTCCTCAAAAGATTATGCCACGAAGAAAGTCAAAGCGTCAAACTTTTACACTTGAATCAGTAATCAGCCCCCTCTAACCCCTCTGCCACACAATTGTAATCATGAGCCTACCTATACATACCAAAACAAGGAGTTGAATAGCCCATTTAATCATTATTATTATCAGCGTATCTACCAGGGAGTCAGTGAGAGAATCCTCTAAACAAATTAATACATGTGAAGCATTTAAACAAAGTTAAAGAATGAGAGAAATTAAATTTGTTACCTACACAACTTTAAAAGCATTTAAGCTGCAGCATTACGTTGAAAAGTCTAAAAGAGTTTGTTCTCCTTGTGAAGAGACTCGCGTGGAAGCAGGCCCTGCAAACAAGGTCGTGCCTCGTAAACACGTTTTGAGACATTTGAAAATTGTTCTTTGAATGTTTCAAAGCACACTGTCGAGGCACGACTTTGCTGGTGTTCGCACTTCATTCGATAGCATACATTAAACGAAGAAGTTGCTTACATTTTCCTTCAACCGGCTTCTTATGCGATCATCTTCAGCTCCCGTCTCTAATCAAGCGCTTTCATTCGCAATTCTACACACACAAAAAGATGATAAATTATGATTAAAATTTGAAGCATAAGAAAAGTATCGTGATATAGAATAGCAATAAGAAAAAATTGTTTTCGCTTTTTATTTCGCTCGCAATGATTCTTTTTTTGCATTTCATTCGACTACGATGATTTGAAGAAGAAAAAAAAATATAATAACGTCAAGGATAGAAGTTATCATGAATTGGAGAGGATTAGACGAACATAGAAATCTCGTGTTACGATTGGCAACATATTTTGAGAATTTGATTGATGGCATCGCAAGGAAAAGTTGAAAAACGTTTTTAGGGTAAAATCAATGATCCTACCCAAGTCATCCTTTAGATACCGATTAAGAAAATTTAACGACAACAATATTTGTTAGAAATTTTAATCGAAAAGAGTTGAAAAGGAAAAGCTCGTTAAACACATTTTCCAAGTAACTTGACACTCCCCCATTCTCATCCATTCTCTTTTTGATAAAAAACGATTGCACTGATATAGAAGAAAAGTTAATAAGAAAATCCCACACGCGCAACTTATCAAAAGTAATTAGACAAATAAATCATAAACAACAAAATGAATAATTGAATAATTTCAATAGAAGTTCAATCTACAAGTGACGTCACTGTCAGAAAGAGAATGCAAATCTAAGATTAATGAAATCTTTACTGAGTAAATATTAGTCAAATAAGAGAGATCATAAACACGCCGCTGTAAATCCTCCCATCGCCGGAGCCAAATTGAATTATTCATGTCGAAAAATCTGCGTGCGGTTTCTCATTCACAATCAGCCTAACTTTGATCTTACAGCATCTCGCAAATTTCAATGTTAGTGAATGAGAAATTATGGTGGCGGGCAGGGACGGGGCCAGGGGAGAAAGGAAAAGTTGGTGTGAAACTTTTTCGCCTTATTTCATTGGAGAATTTTCTAGCTTCATAAATTCTCATTACTCCTTCCTGTCACTGCCACTTCCACCACGAATCATGTGACATTTTCCTAAGAAGAATGTCTCGGCTTTTGCGTGCGAAGGATTTGAAGCGTGTGCGACTTTTAAAGCGAAAATTGATGAAGAAAATCTTTTTTGTAAATAATAAAACAGAATTATACATGAATTAAAATTAACTATGTAATGCATAACAAAAGAAAGCAAGGAAACATTTAAGATAGACTCACAAAATGGAACATGAGAAAGTTATTCAAGAAATTCTCCTTTCTTTCTGCTGTTGCTACCGAATGTAATGACTATTTTATTCCCCAATCGCTGCGGCAGTATTCCGAGTTAGCAAAGTTTCCATATAGTGAAAGAAAGTTGCAAATGGGGTCGTTAAGTTAATGTGTCACCGGAGATAGAAATTGGTTAGATCCGAGAAAAACTCAGCATAGCTTGATTTGCACTAGGTTTGCAAAGACCTTTTTGCAACAGATTTTAATCCAAACATCTGGAAATCAAGGGATTACCAGTGACACACTTGATGAAACACCCCCAATCAAAAAAATTCTTTTGTAATCTTCCACACAGCAGGTATTCATTCAGAGCAAGGTATTTTAAAGAAAGAAGAAACTATTTAAAAACAAGTATTTACGAATAATTTAACCAAAGTCCGTATTACGCATTCTCAACTTAAACAAACAAAATCAAAAGAACAAAAAGTCATGAAGTAAATGTTTAAGATGAAATCTATCTCCATTTGACAAATTTATGAGTCTTTGTTTCTTATCGCCGATCTATGTTTAAAGAAAACGCCATTTGAAGTAAGATTTATTATCATTCCACGTCATTCATGATTAAGAAAAGTGTTCGCAGAAGAGAAAATGAGAAAAAATACTCTTTAATGCGAAAACAAGAGCGATTCATTCGAAAGGAAAGTAAGCCGGCTAGAGATAATTGGGCACTGCGAGAAGCGGGCAGGGGTAGACACGCGAGTGGCAGATCACCACGGGTGGGCAAGGAAACTTTCATGACTCTCTTCGGAGCAACAAATAAGTACGAAACAGCATCAATCTTGCGAAGGAGATCAAGCGAAATCGGATTCCGTAGCAAGCCCAATTAATTGCGCAGTCGAACAAGCTGTTTCCTTTCGTCTGACGATCACACAAGCTCATTCTAGTCTCATTAGAATTATGTCTGTCTTCTTACTATATTTCTTCCCTTCCTTAAGACGCCCTTACCCAAATATACTTCATCCTTAACTCTACTGTATTCTAAGGAAGGAAGAAAAATGATATAATTTTTAATCGTGAACTGTTCAAGATGATAAAACTGTTGTTTATAAAGAAAGAGGAAATTATATTTAAAATTCAAAGAACATTATAAAGTCTCTCGGGATGGAGTCAAAGGGCAAAATACTTGCACTTTCCATTGAAGAACAGAGAAAACTGAAATAAAGAGAAAAACTTATAGAGCAAATTTTCTTTCTTCCGGTTCATGTTGCTGTCTGAATGGATGGTGAATGCGAAGCAAGCGATCGGTTTAAATTTCCTTCATGATTTTCTTCTACTAACGCTTTCAAACCCAACTTCAGACAGCAACTGACTCGTGGAATTTATGTTTTCTCAAACTTTAATGTATTTTCTTTCAGACGAAGAGTGGGAGAAGGACTTGGCTGCGGAAATTCAGGACTTTGAGGTGGTAGACGACGGAAAAAGTGACGACTCCGACCTAGAAGATCTGAAGTAGACATGAAAAATTATTCTAAACTTACGATAATCGTTCCCATTCCATTTTAAAATTGTTTTTTGGCTTGTTGAATCTTAATCTGAGGTGTTTCTCAAATGACTTTGATTGACTTCAAATTTAGAGGCACCAAAAAATTAATTAAGTGTGTCTAGTTTTAACGACTTAATAGATTTCACATTGCGAAACGACATAGCTTAGCGTGTCACATTAAAATAATAATTAGATTTGATAAGCCCTGCTGATTACTTTATAAACTATAAATTAAAAGAGTAACGCTGTTAAGTCACTCGAGAGACACCGTGAACACTCTGACAGGCTATTTAATCGATTAACATTAATATTTAAAATAAAAATATTTAATAAATGTTCCTGAAGTTGACGTCAACAGCGATTTCGTCGTTCTTTCTTCGAGCTTCAGAAAAGCTTCAATCCAGTTATCTTGACTTTTAAACAACGATGACAGCATTTTACTTATCTTTGAAGCCACTTAATGCAATCAACTTAATGCTTTATGAGATTTCAGTGCTTGAAGACATAATGAAGAGTACTTTTCAAATCCAAAACGGGCTTTATCGGAATTTGAGCAGATTCCTTGCAGGTAAATTTATAAAAGCTTTAGATTCGGGCTTTGCAGGAAATCATATCGGAAGGCTCAAATAACAGTCGTTTGAAAGTTTAGTGAACCTATAGCTTTTTAGTACGAGCTTTTAGATAAAGGAGATATTGAAGCGCTTCAAAATGAGTTAAAAATTAGTAGAACAGCAAATCTTCAAAATTTACAAATCATGCCAAAAAAACTTTTGTGTATCAATTGAACTATTTTTCAGTTTATATTCAAATTACCATTCTGAATCAGTACGCATTTACAGTGCCGTATAAAAGTTGCAGTACGGCTTAAAGAAAATGCTCGTGAGCTAAAACTTCTCGAAAACGCATAACTACGATTACATTTACTTACCCAATAGAGGATTCCTGGTAATCGCTTTATTATTGAAAATTATTTCAGGTCTTTTCGATTTTTTCCTGCAGTTCATGGCTCATAAAACTTAACGATGTTCTTGCATTCAAACTAAATTTACATCAGTCAGTCGCAGTTCACATATTCGTCAACAACAAAAAACAACACCATCACCGCACAATTTAATCAAAGAAACAGGAAAATTCAGGAAAACACCGGGTGTGAATGTTGTCAAATCTTAGAAAAGTAGTTTTTGGTTTCATTTGGTATTTTGTAATACACTCGAACTTCTTCTTCCAATCTTCAATTAACAAAAATTCACGATTCTCCCCAGTTGTTTGCAAGAATGACTTCATCTGAAACTGGCGCGTTAAAAACCATCGCTGATTTCGGCTATGGATTCAACGATAAAGGCCAATTGCGTCAGCTCGACCCAAACACAGGCGATTTGACTGATAAGCCTTTCAAGTTCGATATCAGCGACTCTCGATCAGTGAATCAGAAGAATTACGAAGCACTTGGCCTGACCATCACGCCCTATGTGTACGAGCTCTTGGATAATCACGGCTTGCATCGCATTTACTTGCCAAAGGATCAGCCCGAGTCGAAAGCCACTTTCATCTTTTCTTCACAGAAGGAACTCAAAGATGTTGACAAGCTGATCATTATTATCCACGGCTCTGGAGTCGTTCGAGCTGGTCAATGTAAGCAATTCAATGTATTTTGAACCAAGTATTTGACAAATCTCATTTCAGGGGCTCGAAGTCTTGTCATCAACCATTCCCTTGACGCAGGAACCGTTCTACCATACGTCAAGAAAGCTCAAGCCGAAGGCTATGAAGTTGTTATCACAAACACTAACGATAATTTTCGAGATGGGAAGCAAATTGAGGGAAATGGAAGCCCTGAAGAGCACGCCATCACAGTCTGGAAGACGATTATCCAACCGGCGAATCCAAAATCAATAGCAGTTGTCGCTCACAGCTTTGGAGGACACGTCGCTACAGACTTGAGCAGACAGTTCAGCGAAGACTTCGATTCAAAGGTATTCGCAGCGGCATTCACAGATAGTGTTCACTCTTCAAGAGGCGTGAATTCGCGATTGAGCTCCATTGGCATCAACTTTGTTTCGTCAGATAAGCCTCTGGGCGAGAAAGAAGGAAGCTGGGGAAAGGGAGACATGCCGAGAGTTTCAGCTGGACATCCAAAGCACGAGATGACGTCGTACTCTTGCATTGAGAAGCTTTTCGAGTTTTTGAAACAGAGATATGATGAGGAACGCGGAGGAAAGGTGGACGAAGAAGACGACGAGGGAACGCCAGATAAAAAGCAGAAAACTGATGAATTGTAAATGAATTGTGATGGAAATTTTCTTAATAAAAGCTCCAGATTTGTCATAATTCAATGTTTACTATTTGAATAACGGTTCCAGCGCTCGAGCGAGAGAACCTGGCAAAACTCAAACCTCGACTCCAAACACGATCACTGACGCTAACGGACAAATTTCACTGATCATTAAAAAGGAGCGAATTCTGTGTGAAAAGAGTAAATCTATCAAATGAGTCAGTTTAATTACTTTAGCGACATGAATAGCTTAGTGAACTTCGACGGTGAGCTGCGAATGCAGTCAAAGCCGCGATGGCAGCGAAAAGTTGACAACTCGATGAATGGATCTGTGAACGCGAGCAAGTTGAGCGTTTCGTATAACAACAGTTACGCTGCTATGGGGGGAAACACGACAACCACAGGGAACAAAACGCCAAACAAATCCATGGCTGATGCTGGTCCCTCGAAAAAAAAGACGCCAAACGACAAGAAATCGCCGGGTAAGAAAATGTCGCATGCATTCCTATGAACACAAAAGACTGCTTTGTTTTCTTGATTGTAGGTAGGAAGACTCCAACTCACAATGGAAATGGATCGAAGACTCCATCGGGGGCTACTGGAGGTGATCGCTTCATCCCCAACCGAGCAGCAACGAACTTCGAGCTCAGCCATTTCCTGGTAAGTCAAAAGGCAGCTCCATCCAGAGTTAAACTTATGCAACTCCTGTTTATAGATCAAACAAGAACAATCCAAGAAAGAATCCAACGAAAACAATAGCAATAACAGCAGCAACATTCAGGAGCCCAACGAGAAGGTCCGAGCACTCACCGAGGCAATCCACGGCATGGACATCTCCAAAAAGCGAATTCTCGCTTATCAGACAAAGGCTCCGGCCGCTCCAGAATCTCATTTGAATCCACTTCGTGTTGTTTACTCCGTTAAGACTCCAATGTCGACTAAAAGCGGATCACGCTTCATTCCGACAAATCCAGAACGAATCCTGGATGCTCCTGACATTATCAATGACTATTACTTGAACCTGCTTGACTGGAGCTCTGACAACATCGTCACAGTCGCTCTCGGCTCATCCGTTTACTTGTGGAACGCCGGCACTGGCAATATCGAAATACTGTTTGAGGCTGAAGAAAACGATCATGCTTGCTCGCTGAGTTGGATCCAAGAAGGCCACATTCTAGCCGTTGGCACCAACAGCGGTAACGTTGAGCTTTGGGATTGCAGCAAGATGAAACGTCTGCGAGTGATGACGGGACAAAATGCACGCGTTGGGTCGCTGGCATGGAACTCACACCTGCTTTCTTCCGGATCTCGCGACGGCACAATCATTCATCACGACGTTCGCCAACGTGAACATCTCGTTGCGACACTTTCCGGGCACACAATGGAGGTTTGTGGGCTAAAGTGGTCGCCTGATCTCAAATACTTGGCCAGTGGTGGCAACGACAACTTGGTTAACGTGTGGGCAGCTGAATCTGGAGGTGTGAGTACCGGGTCAAGTCCGATGCACGTCTTAAATGAACATCAAGCTGCAGTTCGTGCTCTTGCCTGGTGTCCCTGGCAATCTAATGTTCTTGCAACAGGCGGCGGAACTGCTGATCGTTGCATCAAGTTCTGGAATGTCAGTAATGGAACTTGCACAAACTCAATCGACACAAAATCTCAAGTCTGCTCGCTGCTGTTCTCGAAGAACTACAAGGAACTCATCTCTGCCCACGGATTTGCCAACAACCAATTGACAATCTGGAAGTGTCCATCAATGACAAAGCAAGTCGATCTCACCGGACACACGCAGCGAGTCTTGCAAATGGCCATGTCTCCCGACGGAAGTACAGTGATGAGCGCAGGAGCTGACGAAACATTGCGTTTGTGGAACTGCTTCGCCCCTGATCCAGCTTTGGCCAAAAAGAAGGCCGGCAACAACGATAAGACAAGCTTCCTTCTCAAGCAGACCATCCGATAAGACTGAGTATTTCAGATTTCTTTGCATAATCTTCGTTCCAAACCTGATATTTTTTTAAAGTTAAATGTTTGCTGTTGTCATTCTGCCAGTACAAGTTAAAAAAATAGTTAAATGTAAGCACCGATGAATAAAATGGAACAACTTTATACATAACTCAAGCTTTTTATTGCTGGACTGGACTTGTGTAAGAACTTTTTTGTCATACAATTTAATAAATTAAGAGAAATTAAGCTTAATCTAATAATTGAAGCGCTTTAGTCAAACTTGTGATCACTGCTAACATTGAATCTAAGTGACGTCAATACTTGTGCAACACCGTAGAAAATCATCAAGACCAGAGTAGTGGCTTCCATGATGACAAAGTGCGAAAGCGACGTGCCGATATCCAACCATGATCCCTTATTTTTGACTAGAAACAAGAAGTTTAAGCACATCATGTCGCAAATTAACAGCATCAAGATGAACATTTTTTTGGTGTCGGTTCGAAGGGCGATGTGGATAGCACGATAGGCACACGAAAGCAAGTTAATTGGAATGGACAGTTTGAAGAGTATCAAAGCTGTCATAAGAAATGGGGAGAACGTTGTCACCAGGCATCGGACCCAGTTCGGGTCGAACGATGAAATTGTGGCCATGTTGCCGGTGCCGAAAAACGAAATCATCAGGTACAGCATCTAGAAAGAAAATCAATTAATACATTTTTAGGACAAAAAAGTCAATTTTAAACTTACAAAAACTATCACGCAACGAACGTCGTTGAAGTCAATCTCCCGTCTTCGGTTGTCTTTGAGCTTTTCGAAATCAAAGTCCTTTAGTTTCTTCATTCGTCGATACACAATTAGTTCCATTTCCACCCAGCTGAAGATGTGCACGAAGAACGAGATGAGAAACAGCGGCTCGTAGGACAGCGACATCAGAATGTAAGGCAAGCTGAGTCCATTTCCGATTGATTTCAACCGGATGTCAATGTTCAACGACCCAAAGACGATCAGAAGCGGCGAGAACAGCAACAACCACGAAATGACTTGCTGGTAAGGTTCTAATTCGTTGCTGGCTTCTAAATGGAATACGAGGTAAAGAACAAAAAGTCCACCCGAGAAAAGCAAGAGCGTCTGCCAAATGCTGATACGGTCCGAACGTTTAAGGTACACAAAGTCCATTGAGCGGAATATCCAGAAAACAGTGCCAAGTGCTCTAAAATACAATTTTTTTTGTAGTAATGATCACTTCGAGTGAATAAAATGTTTAACTTACAACAAGATCGAGTTCTTCGTGTCTTTCTCTACGACTTTCAGCAGCGGGAAGATTCCAAGACACACCGCAGACGAAAAATACTTCAGTATCTTCAACTTAGGTTGAAGCTTTCGTCTCATTGAGTAAGCTGTGATAGCACCAACGTAGCACAGAAGCATCAAACTCAAGATCTTTCGTTGAAAGAAGGAAAACACAAGAAGTTCAGCGGCGACGACGCATGCCAGTGCGATCAAGACCTGGTTCTTGTTGGTAATGAATTTCTGGAGCGTTTGACCTTCGTTGTTGGCCAGAACGACCATCCAAACGAAGACTGGCAAGATGAAATAGCAGATAACCACCAGCGGTGCCTTTTGAAGCATGTTGTAAGCTACAAGAATAATCATCAAAGCAGTTCCGATTCCAAAGACTTTCGCACTCATCTTAAATGAAATCTTTGATGAAACGATGAACTGGTAGAGAAGCGCGATCCATCCAAGCATAGCCATTGTCAGCGCTACCAGCAACTCATTCTTGTAATACATTTGGTAGAAGTCAATTCCTTCATAAATCGCTGCAATCATCTTGTTCGATTGCACGATAATGTCGTCTTGATCTTTGAGTGTAAACGAGAGTCGAATCAACTCGTCTAGGAAAGTGATCTCGTCTTCAATTTTACGCTCTCGAAGGTTGAAGGAAAAGTGAAAAGTTCTCTGTTGTGACTGGTGATGAAGTTTTGAGTACATAGCGTGAAGTTGATAGGCGTTGTTTGCGAAGGCGTTTGCGAGGTAGACTTTACTGACGTTTGGGTACATATATGGCAGCTTTCCAAAGCTGTTGGTCGGGACTGGGATTCCCAAAAGAGTAGACATCAGCGGCGCTGCATCAGCTTGCTCAATGTCGTATCTTGGGATATTTTTTCCTCCAACTTTGACGTAGTTCCTCGTGACAAAATCTTCGCTCGCTGGTAACCAGTAGTTGATTCCAGCACCCCACGCAAGGAACGGTGTTTCCGTCTCGTGCTGGTTTCCTGAGCCGTGCGATCCACGGTTTGTCATGCCATGATCCGATGTGAAGATGAACGCGGTGCCATCGTCGTTAAACTTTTCCTCGAACATCTCAACGATTTCCTTAATACCTGCATCGACGAACTTCAGATTCTCAGTAAAACGCTGCGAATGTGGTTTGTGAATGTGACCTGAAGTGTCCATTCCCAAGAGATGCAGGAAGAAGACGACTTGGTTCTGGTCTTTTATAGCTTGAACGTTGTGATCGTCGGAAAGGAACTTCTTGACTCGGTCGAACACCCATTTATCAAGTAAAAATGTTTGCGCGCTGAGACTGAAAACTTCCTCGTCGGAATTGTAAACTTCGGTGACAACTCGACCTGGTGATGCGCCTTTCGAGAACATTGGCACGATGTCTGGACTGCCCCATGCATAAGTCTTTGATGATCGGTTGAACACCGAGTCAAAGTTCACGGGGTTTTCTTTCCATCCTTTAAAAATCGACGAGGGATCTTCATAAACGCCGGCAATGAGTGCGACATGTCCAGGTCTCGACTCTGTCGGGACGTGTGTGTGCGAGACTCCAATCATTCCCTTCTTCAGTAGAACACTTCTTAGGAACTCTGTTCTATCGCAATCTTGGTCAAAGAAAGACTCTGCACGTAATCCATCGGAGACAATTAGCACCAACCTAAGAAAAGCGAGGAATTAATCATCGATAACGTTTATTCATGCCTAACTTACCTCTTTGCTGGTGGATTGTCGAGGTTTTTCAATGGTTCGAGATCAGGAATGATGATAGATCGAAAGTAAATGTAGAAAACACTTATCAGAAACAGAATGTGAAGAGCGACGGAGAGAAAAATCAACGATTTCATTTTTCTGCGGCGGTTCCTTGTACAATCGATGAAACTCTAATGAGCCCTGACTTGGTCATCAGCTTAGCTACAGTTATCACTAATCAACCACTCATTTACACGATTTTCACTCAACTCGCATGATTTTCGTGAAAATGTAAACAAACCAAATGTTCAAATTTTCAGCCGTTGATTGGGAGTTTCCCAATAAGTGCTGATTTCACCGGCTTGCCTCTTAAAGTCATAATGACACATTTAAATTATGACAAAATCAGGTTAACATTTTTAATTGTCATACATTCCAGGAAAAAATCTACCTGCTGTGATTTTGGGTCATCGCTGGAAAGAGATTCGAGAACTTGAGTTGTCTTCGCTGGCATTGTCTTCTCTGAAAATGCTCATTATCAACCAAGCGTTCGTCGCGAACAGTCGGCTTCATTTCTGTTCTGCAGTTTCTTATCAAAAGGACAACAAAAAGAATCTCACAGTATGGACTCATCGAATAATTACAACAAAATCTGTCGCGTTTGCTTGACACCAGAAGACGCTGACAAATTCACACCGATTTTCAAGAGAAATGCAGAGCTGGCGTTTAAAATCTTCAAGATTGCCGGAATATCTATACTGGACGTTGACCCCAAAGTGCCTTCACTAATCTGTAAGAAGTGCGAAAACGACATTGAAGCCGTTGAAAGAGTGAAACTGAGAATACTCGATGCTGATGAGTATTTTTGCCAGTTGACAATGGCGTCAGAAAAGAGATTCATCAATGTCGACGTCAAAGGAATGATTGAAGATAAAGGGATGTCTGCCTTCAAGCCAAACAAGAAAACTGTGGTTGCGAAACACAAGCCCGTTTCTGCAAAGAGGAAAAAGCTAACACCACGACCATCGACCTCTAAACCGAAAACCAGTCACGAGAACCTAAAACCCGTCAAGCGAAGTCTCGAGCTCGATGACGACGATGACATCTCAGACTCTGAGATATTCAAGAAGCCAAAGAACGTACATCGCCCGAACCTAATCCCGAGTGCTACGCCAGCAAGATTGGGCATCCACAGAATGCTTGCGAAAAGCAAGGCGTTCTTCAAGAACAAGCCAAAAGCCGACCGTAAGAAGTCAATCACCGTGGGCGGCAAATTAGCGGTCTTGGCCAGATCTGCAACTCTCAGCGCCAGCCAAATCTCTTTCGAGTGCGACACCTGTTTGGAATCATTCGGAAACCCCAAAGACTTGAACGAACACATGGACTTACACCTGGAACACGGAGGCTTCAACTGTTCTCATTGCGATGCATCTTTCATCAACGTCGACCAGCGCCATAGCCACGTCAGATTTAAGCATGGCATTAAAGCCTAAGTGAAGACTGTCACATTTTAACTTTCACCATTGTAAATCACGTATAATTTTAGTATCTGAATAACTTTATGTAAAAATAAGTTTTTCTTTAATTAAACTGGATTATATAAGTACAGAAAAAAAATTATTTCAGTTTGTTGCATCTTTTGGAGCTGGAGCAAGTACCTTTGATTGCAGTTCCAATTTGTAAATAGAAGCGAGAGCTTTGCCTGCGTTTGTGATCATGTCCATTCGGTCGATTCCTGTATAGGTCTTGTGCCATTCGTAATGGGGCGTCTAAAAGAAGATTCGTTACGAAAAGCCAAGTTTATAAAATATTACCTCGCTTACATCTAAATTCCTGCTCATAGCAGATCCGATGGTCGTAGAAAAGCCAGTTCCTTTCTTATCGTAGTTATCAGGAGTATCACTTTGAAGCGCGGCGATGATTTGAAGAGGAATGAAAGTCATTTGCGTGAATGACTTCAGGGTGATGTTCTGTGTTGGGTCCGACAGCATCAACAAGCCCACGTCAAACCATTGGTTCTTGTAAACTTCAACTAAAAAGTTCTCCACAGCAACGATAACTTTATCGACCATTGCTTCATTCGATCTCAAATTGTTGATTCTTTCCTTAGCAGCGAGTTCTGCACTCTCGAAACCAACGGGTTGAGCTGCTACGGTCTTTCCCTGGCTGTAGTGTCCGTAAACTGTTGCGCGACCGAAGACAGACTGGAAAGCTTCACGAATCGACACTACCTTGTCGTCATTTCCCGATGCCACAATAATTTCCGTGGCACCTCCAGTGTCTAAAAAGAAGAACAATCAACAACATTTAATGTTTAACTGAATCTTACTTACAAATCAATTGGGCCATTTGGGGATCCAAAGTTGTCACCACTTTGTCAATAGACTGTTTTGCTTTTTCGAGGAAGCTTCCGGAGCCAGATTTCACCGTGTCTTTCATCCAGCCGAAGAGAACGGAATTCTTAACACCCTCAGTTATTGGGCTCAAGGCTTGTGCAATGTCTTGCATAGATGGAAGCGTTTCTTCATCCACGTCTTCAGTCAATGTCTGATCTGCAACCTCCTTCTTAGGCTGTTCTGTTAGTGGTTGAGATGGAATCGCTGCAACGAATTTGGGTTTTGAAGCTTCTGGCTCTTCTGATTGCTGCTGTAGAATAAAACTGGGAAGCTCCGTCGGGGGAGACACGTTTGAGATGAGTGGATTCTTGTCTGCCATCGTGATTAAATGCTCTGTTCGTATTATTTTGTATTTCACAATTTATTTTTTCACTGCTTTGTTTACGTCGTACCTAACTTCACTGAACGTCTAAAATGATTTCTAAACGCAGGCTTTGGTCTGAGCTTGGAGGATTTCACTGTAGCAAAGACCGGGACGTAAACAAGTGAGAAATTTGTAAAATTATCGAAATGACAGACAGAAGACCAGCCTTTCTGAAACCAGCAGATGACACAGATTTGTTCACGGCGGAGCGTGAGGCCCAAATCGACGACCAGGTAAGATCGGCTAAGACTACAAAGAAAAGTTATTGAACAATATCAATTTTTAGACGACGACATTCGTATTCAACGCTAACAAATCACTTAGCTTGTATGCACAACGAGAAAAGCTTCCAATCAACCGCTATAAGAATGAGATCCTCTACTGTCTAGAGAGTTTTCAAACGTTGATAATCGTAGGCGAATGTGGATCTGGTAAAAGCACTCAGCTGCCGCAGTTCCTCTATGAGTTTGGTTGGCATTCAAAAGGCTTGATTGGTATCACGCAGCCTCGAAGGATTTCGGCAATCACATTAGCAACGCGAGTATCTGAAGAAATGGGCGACGTTCTGGGAGACGGAATCGTTGGAGTTTCCGTTCGATTTTTCAGCAAGTGTACAGAAAACTCAAAAATCAAATACATGACAGAAGGAATTCTACTTCGTGAGATGCTGGCAAACCCTTTGCTGTCCGAGTACTCTGTAATCATCATTGATGAGGCGCACGAGCGAAGTCTTCTAACTGACTGCGTGTTGGGCCTGCTGAAAAAGATAGCGAAAAAGCGTATCAATCTCAAAATCATAATTTCTTCAGCAACGATGGATGCCGAGCTGTTCAGAGACTTCTTCAATTTCCGTACAAAACAAAATCCCAAAGACACGGCAATGATTCTTACAGTCGAAGGCAGAATGTACGAGAACCAAGTTTTCTATCTCGATGATCCATGTCCGGATTACGTTCGATCAACCGTTGACACAATCATGAAAATCCACCGCAAGGAACCGCCTGGTGACATTCTTGCATTCTTGACTGGCCAAGAAGAAGTTCAGCAGACCATAAACATGCTTAGAGACCACATGGAGATAGCGGGAATCAACGAAGAACAGTTGAAGCTTCTTCCAATGCACGGATCGCTAACTCACCATGACCAGCTCCGAGTTTTCTTTCACGTGCCGCGCTCCACAAGAAAAGTCATCATTGCCACCAACATAGCCGAAACGAGCGTCACAATTCCAGGAGTCGTGTATGTCATTGACTGTGGCTTCATTAAACTCAAATGGTACATGGCGGATCATCAAATGGACATGCTTGTCGTGGTTCCAGCGTCTCAAGCCTGTTGCAGGCAGCGTGCAGGTCGAGCTGGCAGAATCAGAAACGGAAAAGTGTTCAGACTGTTCACGGAAGATTCTTTCAAAGAACTTCCAATTGTGACACCAGCAGAAATGCGCCGTGCTGATTTATCGATGACGATTTTAAACTTAAAGGCGCTAGGAATCGACAACATTTTGAGATTCAATTTTCCGTCGCCCCCACCAGCTAAAAATATGCTGTCGTCGATTGAGCTGCTTCATGCCCTCGGCGCCTTGGACTCTGATGGAAATTTGACTTCTCCGACTGGTTATATGATGGCCGAAATGCCGCTGCCACCGACGTTATCAAAAATGTTGTTGGTATCTTGTGAAATGGGGTGCAGTGACGAGATACTTTCTATTGTAGCGATGATGCAAGTGCAACAAGTGTTCTCAAAGCCTGCTTCTGGTCAAGGGTCGATCAACGCAAGGCGGGCACGAAGAAACTTCGAAGTGGCTGAAGGCGATCTTATCACGATGTTGAATCTATACCAAGCCTTCGTAGCTGCAGGATGCACAAAGGAATTCTGTGGTCAGCACTGTTGCATGTATCGTCATCTTAAGCGAGTCGTTGAGATTCGTAACCAGCTGGGATCTCTTTTAACCAAGCAGTTCAAGCTGAAGCTAATATCCGGTGGAACGGACACGGTTCTTATTCGAAGGGCAATCACTGCTGGTCTTTTCCCGTTCGCTGCTTACCTTCATCACTCTGGATCATACCGGATGGTCCGCGGTGACGGTGCGTATAGAATTCCCTTTGCTCAACCCTTTTTATTTATTCTTATTTTTTTCTTACAGCTGAGGTTTCTATTCATCCAATGTCTTGCCTGTTCACTGAGAAGCAGCCTTCGTGGATCGTTGCTGGTGAGATTCTGCACACGACGAAGCTCTATGTCAAGGACATCACGACGATCGATCCCAGATGGTTAACAGAACTAGCCCCACATTATTATCACAAATCCGCAGTTCAGGATTAAATAAAGTTGGAAGAAAACTAATTGAACAAAATTAATAACAGGCTTTGAGATTTAGAGTGAATAAATTTAACCGAATTTTTTTATTTTGAATCCTCTTTCAGAATCCGTTCAGAAATTTTAAGCGCTAAGAACAGAGAATAGTATCAAACCACCATGAACACAACCACCATGGACAAAACCACC
>JPYR01000060.1:155088-207098 GCA_000775305.1 Belgica antarctica | reverse complement strand
TTTCAAAATTAATTCGCGGAGCGATGTAAATACCGACGGAATTCTATCACTTTCAAATCTCTCCACAATCTCGTCAGTCCCATCGGTAGCTTTTAATTTGATTCAATCCATTGCCGAGTAGCTCGTCTTGGTTTCCAAATGTCAATTTCTAAGACCCGAAGCACGCAATGAATCACTAAACGAAAATGTATCACGAGAAATTTGTCATACTCGAACGGAACAGCAAGCTGCCAGTCAATTGGATTTTTATGTGCCTTAGATTTAATTAACCCAGGCTGTTACACGATGGAAGAAATATTCATGTTCACCCTGAGTCGCTCTCGAGCGAGATTCGAGTGGAGCTAATTTTTGGGCGCGTTCGATTGCGCTATTTTTAGGCCAAGAGTACCAAATATTTCATGGAATTTCTCGAAGCCGAGGCGAATTCTGAGAATTGTCTTGTAAATAATTACTCAGCTCTGGACTTCGTTGCTCCACTTTTTCATCGTACATGCACGAACGTCAATGCTGCGTCGACATAAACTCGAAATTTCTTCGAATTAAATCAGCCACGAATTTAAATGCCTCAAACCAATTGGTCGTGGCCATTGAAAACTCCGGCTGCGGACTTTTTTCTTCGAAAAATCCGTCACACACGAAGGACTTTCGAGTGAAGCTCAAGAAAACCTCTTTGCCGATTTTCCCTTTCTAGAAAGCAAGAGAACTTCATCATGCAATGCCTCGAAATGCAAATGTTTTTGTTTATATTTTTAAATTTCCGGCACATAAAGCAAAACAGCTAAAAGTACAATCGAAATTTGAACGAGTCGAGCACATTGTACAATGTTAAATAACACCGAAGCTAAAAGAGCTTTTAAGTTGCACAAGACAATGGTTCAATTGCGACATCGGTGGTTCGATTGCAAAATTGAAAACTAATTGAAAGAGAAATTCATCCGCTTTAAGGATGATCGATTACAAATATTTGGTTCATGTACGTGAACGAAAAGCGGCGGAAAATGCCGAAAATGCCGGCCCCCGAAGGGCGAACGTAAATATTTAGATTCTCCAACGCCAATCGGCCGGCTTTAAGCGACTGCTTTGTTTGTTTGTTAGTTTACACAAGTTTTAGATTCACGCTCATAAAACGTTTGAGTCAATCAAAACCGAATTTACTGCAGACGATTCTCAAACTGAATTTTAAATTTTATGAACTTTCCGATCGATTTACTTGTTCAACGACTCGATTCGGTGAAATTGAAAACGAATTCGCGGTGAACCCCCGAGCGCGACCTAAGCGTGATTCCGCAGAAAAGAAATGAGAACTCGTGGCGTGGCGCCACGTCAGCGAAAAACATACAGAAAACCACAAGGCGTCCTGCACTTTGGGAGTGATTTATGTCAGTTTTTTACACGAACAACTAGTAATCGACACCAAATAGCAAGGAAATGGCGAAAACCATCATCTTTCCGCGATTGCAACATTGTAAGCACACTCGGTGATTCTCAGATTTTTTTCTCGCCCATTATTAGCATGTTTATCATCGCTTTAAGTGCAGATTTCTACAACAAAGTGGATTTTAACGAGCATGTGGACATAAAAAGGAGTTCCGACGACGCTATGGTTGTCAACGCTTGTTGCAAAAAACCAGCAAAAAAGTTAACAATGTTGTAAAGTCGTTGCTGAATGCATAAACGGCAGCCTTTTATATTAGAACCGCTGTGGCTAGAAAATTTTATCATCGGGGTTTTAGTGAATGCAAGCAGAATTGCACTTTTCATGCGCATTTATGCAACTACTGAAATGGCAAGGCACGCTCTCTCAAAAATGATTTATTTTACGACTTTTTGGGTCGCTCAGTTTAACGATTGGCTTGTAATGATCCGTATCAAGTTCGCTTTTGTACTCACATAGTGTCCGTGGATGTGATGCTGAACACCTTGGACGCCAGCTTGCAGTTGTTGGTGCTGCGTAGACAGGATTACATGCCGTAAAGTTCCGTTTTCGTCGACGATCTGCTGCATCACCTGGAGTAATTGAAAAAAGATTCAATATAAATCCTGCAACAATCAACTATGATTAAACTCACATGACCGGGTGGCACTTGAACAGGCATTGGAATAGGTGGTGAACCACTTTGTGACACCATTGGCACGGTTACGGGTCCTGAAAAGGGTCAGAAAAGAGGGAAAAGTTATTTATGGCGCTCGACAAAAAGTTGATGAAGTCCTAAAAGTTATTTTTATCAATAAAAACCACGAAAACGGTTGTCTGTGCATTAAAAAGTGTCTCGAGTGGCATTAAAAGCACAATCTCGATGGTTGCATCACCATAAAACGAAACTGCTATAGACGCATCTCGACTCGCCCCGACTCTGAAACGTTTCTCTTCTTTCGCTACAGTTTTCACTAGGTTTGGCACATTGAAGCTGCATACAGCTATCGTCGAGGAATTTTAAGTGAACAATAACTTGGCATGAATGATATAAAAATGGCATTTTATTATTGCGAGAGCTTTTTTGCTGTCGTCTGTGCACATTATTTTTTTTGTACGATTCACTACATGCAAAAAACATTGAAAAATGATGAATTCCCTTCAAGTGTCTTCGTAACGACTTAAAGATGAAGCATTATTCGATGGAATCTATTGGCACTTGTGGGCACTCCAATATTCATAGAAAAAACGAGTCAAGAATGAACGCGCTGATAAATTATTTTGCGATCTGGTTTCGAATTGCATGTGACAGTCTCAAGATAAAAATAAACAATTGAAATGAATGTCGTCATTTGGAAATGTTTTGTTTCACTTACGGCGGTTGAGCTTATCGGAAATTCCTAAACATCCATAAACGGAACCGTCTTGACTCAAAAGAACGAGAAAATCGTGTACTACTTTGTCGCCTTCTTAAACTTATTCATTAAATTCGCATCGGGGATGTTTTATTCATCGGATTCGGACGCCAGTTTTTTGGACTTGGATTTCGAAAGTAGATGATTGTAGAGGTGAAGATTGAGAACATTTTCATTAATTCTGACAGTCGATGATTGTAGAACGAAATTCTGAAAAGGCTCGAGAAATTTTCGTGCGCGTCGAGGGCATCGCGAGGCGACACAATGATGAAGTCTGATTGAAAATTCACGAGTCGTTCGCTTTAACTTAACATCACATCCTACTGAGACTTCGTCTTCTTCGCGTGAATGAAAGACCAAAAATTCCACTCGAGTGCACGATGACAATAAACGTTCACAGCTTGAGGCAACAAAAATTGGTGGAGAGTCTGTTAAAGCATCGGTCGAAGGTCGTAAAAATCAGTCATTTAAGTTCATTTTTAATTGGACATTTTCATAAATTCTGTGATCTTATTGAGAGCGCCCACCAGACCGCAGAGTGAAGTCCTTAAAACGCAATCACAAAACTTTTACGGCACCTCTTGGTGCTGTTAATTGTGCGAGGAAAATTTTTCAACAAAAAACGTTTCCAAAATATCATTAAATCGCGTCAAAAGATCGCCTGAATTTATAATGAAATGAAAACGTGAGTTTTTTTTGATTGACTGCCAACAATGGACCAGTCGTTTGGAGAATAATTTTAAATTTTAACAGCCCAATAAATATCATTAATTATATTTTCCGCTCGCTCGTCACCAGCAATCGGACATAATGAATTTCCAGCTTTCGAGTTTTGTTTTTAGAGCTTCGGGCTGATTTTTATATGATCCATGGAACGATAACTTGATTTGAAGTCCATTGTGTGATGGTTTTA
This sequence comes from Belgica antarctica, assembly GCA_000775305.1. Taxonomy (NCBI): domain Eukaryota; kingdom Metazoa; phylum Arthropoda; class Insecta; order Diptera; family Chironomidae; genus Belgica; species Belgica antarctica. The sequence continues at coordinate 203,356 of JPYR01000060.1, read as the reverse complement.
GCATCGCTTCGTCAGAGTGTAACGAAAGATATAAAGTCGTTTCGAAACAAGGCCAATGCCACGCGACGAGTTCTTGATAGCTTCGGTTTTTTCGCAGTCTTAACAAGACGTCAACAGAGCACGTCACAGCAATGCAGGTTGAATGTCGTTTGAATCATAAGCGACGTCTACAAGCCAAGTAAACATTCGGGCGACTCGTGGTTGTCGATAATGAAATGCAAAGATTCCCGCTTAAACAAACTCCGAATTATTCTGCGAACGCGGGGATTTCGCTTTTTTGATGGGAACTGACTTAAGTGTCTTCCGACGATCTTGCCCTTGATGAAAGACTTCTTTGTTTGTTTCTCTGGTTGCTTGTAAACAAGTTTAGCTAATAAAATATTATTCTGTTTGCTTACGAAGCAGAAACATTAAAAGAATCGGATAAACGGCCTTTAAATGCACATTTTGAAAGTGTCTTGATCATGTCCAACAAAGGAGTTGAAAGCTCAATTTTCGGTGGAATCGTCAGAAAACACAGCAACGGTTTCACTCCACGGAATGTCTCGAAAGAGTTCACTCGAAACGTGCAAAGCCAGAGATGGCGAGAAAGGTTCAATAAACTTTGGAAACAATTTGAAGCCTCGAAGGCGGAAAAAAATATCTTGTGCGTTTTTAATTTGCGACTCAAACAAAAACAAACACAGAAGACTCGTCAGCTGAAAATTGCAGCCGAGTGCGTTGACGTCAATAAAAATTAACACTTAGCGAAGCTTTCGCGGATGTAAACATCGCAATAAGCAGTGAAACCGGTTCGCGCCACCATATTTGAAAGAAACACTTTTCGGTGCACAGCAGTTATGCGAGATAATCTCGATCGAACGTCATTGAAGGAGGTGTTTGGAAGTTCCGTGAACGCTGCTTTGGGTTAAAATGTTATTAATAGCCTTGAGTTGTCCTGACAAAAAAACTGTTTTATACGAAGCAATTAAACTTCACAGCTTTTATAAAAATTTGTTTAAAAACAAAAATTATTGACAACACTTAGTGATGCAACCATTTCCAGATGATTTTTCTCAGAATCTTCATTATTTTTTTTCCCCGACACTGAATAACAAGAATTTCTGGTGTTCCCTTCACTCTCTTAATTATTCTCCGGAGATTGTAAGAAGCAAAAAACAAACGCTTCGTTTACGTTCTTTGAAATCGTTCTTTTCTCTGTGTTCGACTTTAATGACCTTGACGCAGCTCATCTTCTTGAGCGCAGAAATCTTCGCCTTTGGACGATACCCGAAAGTCACTGTGGTCGTTCTAATGTTTGTTTTATGTATACAAAGTGCCATTTGGCCAATGTTAATGCGCATATTCCCGGCCGTGGCGTCCAACACCTCAAACACCGCTGTTGATGATCGTCCAGAGTACAGTTATGCTCAGCATGTGTGCGGAATTCGCATAGTTCATAGCAAAGTTTTTATTTCTCGCGATTCGCGATGCTGAAGGCACGGTGAGGTGTGCAAAAGAGAAGAAAGACTCAAAATTACATGTAATTAATCAGATCCACTCGGAGTTGAAAATGTCTTCGTATCTCTCCACTCGATTTTTTTGCACGCGCCTTGCTTATTTTTGTTTATTGACCTCTTTTACACGCTTTGGTGTTGATTTTTATCATTCGCTCGGCCGGCTAGTGTTAGTTGGAACGTTGGTTTTGGTTAGTGTAATTAAGACTAGACGAAACGCTGCTTAATGGGAAAACAAATTTGCTGCTTTCATTCTCATTTCTTATTGTCGAGTGGCCAAAGAACGGAATAAATCAAGCTTCGCTACAGTTCAAGCATACATTCCGAAGAATGAGTTGCGATTTTTACTGGCCTATTGACATTTAAAGCATTCATCGACATTTTCGTAGTGAAACATTCAATCAAGCACATTTCACGTTTAAGTAAAAAAAAGCAATTTCTGTACCCGAAATGGAAACGAAGCATTAAAATAATTTGCATTCGTAGGCGAAACAATTTCTACAACAAATTCTCTCGCTCAAACGCTATTAGTTATGAATTGGTTTCGGGAATTGAAAGAGTTTTTCTCGCACAACAAAGCATGATTGATATTTCGAGGGGATCGTTTGAATGTTACGATTCCGACCTTTAATCGGAAATCTCGCCCGATCGTTGACAAGTTCTCGACTCGCCTTTGCGAATACAAAACATCGAAATCGCTCTTTCTGGTTTCCAATGTCGAAGAGCTCTTCATGACTTACAATAAATCATGTTTGTAGGGAAAACATTTTTCGAGAGGCACGAGATTTTGCAAAATCATTTTCAATCGAATTACTCTGCTGGGGAACGTCCGAGGGCAAGGCCATGACTGGTGCAGTTAAAATCAACTTAAGCGCTGCTCAGATCATGGAATTTTCCACAGAAATGTTGCCATAACCAGTGGATGAACCGATTATCATGTCCGAAACGGGTTGTCGAAGCGATATTTGATAAAGCGGTCGAAGAGTAGCGTTCGTATTCCCATGGTGAGTGTGTGCAAGGGGAGAAAGAAGAAATCAAACTAAACAAGGTCACTGTTTATAGCATCGGTCGAGGACAATCAACTCTGAGCTGCTTTCAAGAGACGAGATGAAAAACGAAACATTTTTTACACGTTCACCATCAACTCGCAGATACTTTTATGCTATTCTCTGTTTTTCTGCCATTGCACAGTTCAACAATTCCATTTCGCATCTATCGATTCGAATAAATCTACATTCCTAGCGCTAGTTTATCGATTTTAAATAGGAAAGCGTTGCAGTCGCGATTTGCTTCAACGATTCTCTCCCCCTTGGAATGCTCGAGTGAGTGCACTGTGCACCATATCAAGCAGCATTAAACAAACAACAACAAATAAACATCTGATCGTCGACGTTCCTACATATTGGTTTGGCTACCGAAAAGCAATACCCAGCGACAATGTAAGCCGAAATTTATTTTTACACTATAAATGAAAGAAAAACATGTTTCTCGTCGAAATGGAAAATTTAAATGGAAAAGCAGAGAAAAAAGTAAAGCAGATGTTGAGAACGCGCGCAAGGCAACCCAGCAAAGAATTTATTTTAAGCCAAAATAAATCTCGACACACCAGAACGAAAATCTTCCGTTGGCCCTTTTTTTTTGTTCTCGAGTCGTGTTCACCTCTGCCTTAACAGACTTTGCCTCGACGCGCCGCCATTGTTTCTCCAAACGGAACGAAAACATTTTCTTTATGATAATTTTCATTGGATGCGAGGGGGGGGGGAGGAAAATGAATCGTAAATCATATTTATTTGCTTCTTCTCGGGTTGTGTGTGATTTGAAAAGAGTTCTTGGAGGGAAAATAAAAGTTGATGAAAAATCGCTGGAAATTAGATTTTACGACGTGAGAGAGAAGACTTTTCGGTGTCGCTCGGCGATTGTTTTGCGCCTTTCGCATTATTTGCTGAGGTGTGTCTATGACACTCGCCATTCTGCGGTGTCAAATCAGAAAAGCTAGCCTTCGAACGGAAATTCAGAGTAAATATTTGGTGTTTCAAGCGACGCCCGCTAGCAGTGTCGAAAATTACTCGATTTGTAACCTTGGCCTTTCTGATACCACAAATTGTGACAGCTACAGCGCAAGTGTGACTCTTTCACCCATGCAGCAGAGTATAGGATGCGAAACAAATGACTTGCCACCCGACACTCTCGACTCGTTATCACTTTTACCTTTTTGATGGCACCAAACACCCAGAAATTCAAAACAGATTGAAAACTTTGCCGAAATTCCTCTACCCGGGGTGCTGTCATACATGAAAAAATCCTTTTGAATCCTTTCGAGCAAGAATTCAGATTTTTCTGTCAATGTGATTAACTGAGAGAACACCGCTTGCACTTTTAGTTACAGAGCAAACCATGTGGAATCACATTCTGCCTGGCAAATGCTTGCATCTCGGCATTTAACCCGTTGTCAAGCGCAGCGAACTGTTTGATCTAAGCGAGCTTTCAGAGAGACTCGTTCGGTGGCATTTTATCGAGTGCATCACCGCCGAGGACCCTTGTGTACTTTTTAAAAGCTTTTGAGAGGTGCTCAAGCCGCTTTTCAGACAGCTTTTAATCGATCTTTTTACTACTTTATTTGCAGTTGAGCCCGAGAGTTGAAATTATATGAATAAACATAGAAATTACTCAGTTATGTGCCTTCAAATTAAAGCGAAACTTTCGATTATCACGACAAAAGCAAGCGTTTGGAGTTTTCCCATGGAACTATAAACTGAAAACATCTTGCATAAACTCTCGTTCAGTGCTGGCTGTGAGTGTGTGTCATTCACAAATTGGGTCAGTTTCATTTGGACGCGCAGATGAATGTCGCTTAATTAATTTAGTCGAGAAGGTTTACATCACTCATTTCCCATGAATATGAATTGAAAGTTCAAAGCAAAACGTTTTTGTCGCTAAGGGCTTAGACAGAAGATGAGTCACATTGAAGTACTTTGTTATTGTCATTGAAGTAGCTTTGTTATTGTCAGTAAGACGATTCTATAATGTCATTTAGAATCTTCCGTCATCAATATGTGACTTAACCCCCGAAAAGTCCCAGTGCTTTGAACTAAAATGTGAATTGCAGATGTCTCATCGACATATGGAACGATAATTCGTAGCGATTACGAGTGAAGTTTGAGCATTTCCATGGAATTCTTCAAAGGTCATGACGAAAGATCTGGCGTATCAGTGTGGATGGGAGTCGATGGAACATAACAACATCTGATTATCTCGTTAGACAGTGAGCTCACGACTGGTGAAGCCCACAATTGCTTCATTTCAGAAGCGTTCGCTAATCAATTTTCAAACTTAATAGAATTAATTGCAGGCACACTGCGAAAATAATCCCAAGTGAAAATAAATTATTCATGCTCTGCATTTGCACAAACCACGAGAAAAGGCTGATGGGAGGGAGGGAGAAGGAGAGAAAACATTGCGAGTTCACCTATTGTTACGAATCTCCATTCATTAAAAACGAGCAAATTCTAATTAAAGCTTTTCGCCCGCCAAAGCCTCCACCTATTCACGTCATCACTTGGAGACTGAGATAACCGGTCGGCGAAGCAGTTATTATTTCATCTCAAGGTCACAGCTGGGCTGGACAGCAGCGAGCAGCAGAGTAAATGGTAATCTCGGCGATAAATTCTGCTGCTTTGTGACTAATGATACTGGAGCTTATGTCATGCAGCATGCAATAAACAAGGAACAGACATTGTAATCGTCTGGCGGAATTAAAAGTTATTAGTCTTGACCTGAAGACTCGGACAGCCCAAGGTGGCCAATCTGCACAGTTTGGATTAAGATACCGAAAAGAAGCTTGGAGAAGCCTTCTAGAGTGATTTATTATTCACCCCGAAAGTTGTTTTGTGTCCAAAAATTCATCAATTTGAATTAGTGTTCTGGTCAAATCGAAATTAAAACCAGATTAAAATCTGTTCCTAATTACAGAATGAAATTTTAATTGTAAATTAGCCGACACCGAACACTAAGAAGGCTGTCGGGTAAGAAAAATGTCTTTTACTGGAGAATATCTCGGTTATTATCGAGGTTTTTCCATCACAAGGCCTGCAAACATTCTCCATTTGCAAGCGAAAACAACTTTGTAGAAAATGTCAAGTTCAGCGTTAACAGCGATGAGAAACAGCGATTTCTGTTCTGGTTTGACGAAAATTCGAATTCATTCGGCCATACACCAGTGACCGAAGAAATGGGCACAGAAAAAACCGACGGAGCACTTATTGAACTTAAATTTCATGTTTTCCTTCCAAAGGTCACAAATCGAATCATCAATTTTGTGCGTTGTGGTGATTTGGCCGACGATGGACCGTTTCATGGCTTGATAATCCCAAAAATGTTCGTTTTTGTTGTTCGGAAATATGTCGCGCTGGGTTATCGCCGACGAAATGACTTTTGGATTATATTGTTTGAAAATGCCGAGAGCGAGAATTTGTCGCGGTCTCGGCAGTATAAATAAGTGTTTGACCGCCAAGCGTTCCGCGACATAAATTAAGGGATCTGGAAATTGCAAGTTTTGTGTTTTCGGAGCATCGTCATAACTTATACTGCTTTACGAGTCGCGTTCTTGTCCCGATATTCTTTGCCCGATAATTCTTCGGGAAAGGGAAATCGAAAGACAAATTAACGGCACTGAGGTAACGTAATTAATGCTGATAATCGCTCGAAAGGCTAATAGATTTTTAAATTTCACGTGACAGACGCGGAGAGCTGGTCGAACAGGCTGATGCTGTTGAGATGCGACCGTTCACATTCAGAATGTGCAGCCAGAATACGAATAAGCATTGAATAAAGTCCTGGGAGCATCAGCTCAAAGCCGTTCACAAAATATATTCATGACATTCTGATTCATTGTGCAATCGTCTTTAATTTTTCCGTCTTCTGGCTTGCACCTCACTTCGGGAAATTCCCAAGAGACGAGCGAATCAGCAAGCAATCTTCACACCAAACACGAGAAAAAAGTGTTTCTGCATCACAAATTTGTGTGTTGGGTAAGCGCAATAAGAAGCAGCCGCAGCAGCAGCAGAGATTTTAAGTAGACAAAGGCAGATTAACCAAAGAAAAACGTAATAAATGAGAAACGAGCGCACTGAGTGGCTCTTGAGCAGAAGTCAAGTGGTGCTCGAGGCTGTTCGTGGAGGAGTTTATTCAACTTTTGTTAATTCCTCGAGTATGGCTGTTGCCAAAAGAGTTTGAGAGGGATTTCGGCTAATGGATAACATGTTCTCACCATATTCAGATGGATGGACCGCACAAAGTTGCGTGTGTGCTGGGCACATTTCTTGGGGAATGAAGTAAGCACCATGCGGTGGAGCTTCGGCGCCAGCTGGATAAAACTCATTTGCATAAGCTGGTCCCAAGTATAATCCATTGTGATGATGGCCGTTGCTGTGGTCATGGATGTGCGCGCCATTAGATCCACTGTGTGGAACGTGGAACGGCGGCGGCATGTGATGAGGTGACATTTGATTTAATGGAATCACGCCGGGTGGAATGCCTTGTGCTATTTGTTGTGTCGGTGAGACAGAAACCTGTGCTGGAGGCGTCGTTGTTGCTGGTTGAGCAACGGGCGAATCCGTCTGATGAACATAACTGTTGTTGGCAGCACTCGATGAGATTAAATTGGGTTGAACGATGACTTGTGTTGACCCGCTGTTTAAGGGCAGCGAGTCTGGCGTTGACACTGCCAGACGAACCATCATAGGATCTGGCATGAAAGTGACCAAACTAGACGCACGATTTCTTCGAAGGGAATGGAATTGAGATGCACCGAGTGACGGAACTCGATTTGAAGTTTTTCAGCGTTCAACTCTCTTTGCAGACCGATTTGGAGTTAATCGAGTTACGTAAAAACCATCGTTGGTGCTTCAAGCACACTTCAAATCCGCCTTTCTAATTGCTTAATTAACTGCTTCTGCTGACGGATATTTTAGTTTTGTTTTCAGTTCGATGGATGAGCACCGGCGTTGAACAAAGTACGAACAAAAGCGTTTTCACGAGATGTCAAATGTCAACATGTACACATTTCACTTGACGGCGTAATTTTCGTTTCGCAACGCGCGAAAATTAATTGGCAATTTCTAAAATTGACTTTTGCTTCATTTAATTACACTTTCAGCACCACCTTCGTTATCTCATCATTATTAGCCCCTCGCCTTCGAGAGATTTTCTTTCTTTCTTCACACACAAAAGACTTTTCTGCTTCTTTTGTTTCAACTTTTTTTTGCACTTTTAACGAATTAGAAATGGTTCACGACACACCGAGATTTCGGTATTTCGGTTCCGATTCCTTTCCTGCCGTCGAGATCTATAAAATATGGGTGAGAAGAGAAGGAGAAAGATTTCTTTTTTGTTCGACTCGAAATTTCGAATTACGAGCGGCACACGGAACGTGAACGAAATTGTGAAACTTATTGCTTGTTGTTTTGGGTGGAAAGAAAAATGTTGCAAATCCCCACGAAAGTGTTTTCAATTGTTGTACGAACGGTCCACCGGGACTTTCTTCATCGGCATTAATCTCGAAGCGATTAAGCGTCGGGATGGCTGACCGCGTTTACAACGCCGCGATAGCCCCGCACCGATGACCTTCGCCGATAACGCACATAAAAGTGTAAAATCTTCATAATCCATTGACCCAATCACACTCGCTTGAATGTTATGACATTAAGTTTGACAGAAATTGTTATTTTTGGACTTTTTGTTTCTTTTTTTGTCTTATCACTCTTGTGTAATTATTTGTTTGTGTCTTTTTGTTTATATTTGGAAACATCCGTTCTCGATACTGCAATCAGGCACTCGACACAAATCAAAGCTATTTGCTTTGTTTACAGCAACTTCGTTGATCTCGTGTCCACCTGAATTGCATGCGCCGTTGAAGGCCAGACCGAGGCATCGAGAGTGAACTTTAATTACTAGCCTAGCTGGCTGGTGATTAACTTTTTAGATACGTGATTACCATAAATGTAATTAGATTCGCAAAATAAAGCGTTCGCGCACTTCCAGGAAGTTGGCGAGATGAAAAAATCCTGGAAACTTCACACATTACTGTGTCGCACACGTGCATGTGACCAAAAAAATCTGCGACTTCGGCCTTGCGTCGTTCGCAAGCCTTAACCAATCACTTCCTGTGATGGACGATAAAGCTATATCAAAAGCGGTCATTACTGCAGAACTTTTGAACTAGTTGCAGAATGCAAGTTTTTAAGTCGGTAACTGGAATGCCAGGCGGTTCGATAAAAGCTTCTACTGCTAATTAAGGAGTGTCTTGTGGATTGAATAATTTCTTCGCTCTTGCAAATCGTGAGATTGACTTTGGATTGATTGTTGGCATAGAATTCCAGCCATAATAAAATCATTACGCCGCGCTTTTTTTATTGCGGTTAATTTCAAATCAAACATTGCATCATCACGAAAATTAGACTTTAATCGATGATCAATGTTGATTAAGCAATTTTTCAGGCAAATTGATTGTTGTACAAATCGCTGATTGCTGACAGTACATGCAAGGGCTGTCAATTGCGAGCTCAAACGTCTCAGAGTTTGCAAATTTTTATTAATATTAATTTGACACCACTTTTCGTCTCATCGTAAATTACGAATTTACTTCAAGCTGACTCCAGCGATCAATCTTGCAAGCACTTCCAAAACGTCTTCTTTTTGTGATGAAGTTTCGTTTGAGCCGAGCAACGCAAAAAAAGCGGAAACTAATTATTTACAAGAAGATTCTTTTCAAGAAAATACGCTTTACTGCGATCGTGTGAGTTGATTCATCAAGCCTTTGAATGAATGAATGAATTCTATGTGGTGGAATTCATTTTACATCGCTTAATGTTCATCAAAGGCAATTTTGCTTTCAGACAAAACAACGAAATTGAGATTCACGAGAACTCCTAAATGAAGACCAAACAAACGAGACATTTTATTTTAAGAAAGAACAAGGCAGCTACGAGTGACGATAAGTTTTTCGCGAGATTTTCTTCTCATCAAGAGAAGGGAAAACAATGTTTGTCTCGATGATCACGAAATGCTGCTATGACTGGGAAGTTTTTCACGTTTTTCTTTGCAGAAAAAGTTTTTCGTCGCGACACAGCACAGCGTCGCGTCTCCGAAATAAAACAAAACAAAAAGTGGCTTGCATAAGACGTCCCCAAGGCGAAAAACACACTTTAATGACACGAGCAGTTTTTAACGGTACGTGAAGATAATTACGTTTACGACCCGAAATTAAATTTTATTTCTTTGCATTTCCGAGAAATTTCTGCTGAGATAAAGCGAGCAAGATTGTGGTTTTGTTTGTGCCTGGGCGCTGAAAAATTATTTTTGATTATTTGGGGGAATGCAGTGAACTTAAAACGGGCCATTAATTGCAGTGAAAACTGCATGCAAAGCGAAGTTGTGATGGCTTTGATTGTGCAAGAAAGCAAGACGGGCTTCGATCTGCGTCAGAAGTTGCAGTGTGTCGTTGCGTAAACTACTTTGCTCATTAAATCGACAAAACGCACAGCGAAAGCGAGCTTTGGCTTCGTTTTTGTGCGAAACTCTTTTTATTGTGGGCTTTAAAGGACAATTTAACCAAAACGCTGTTATCAAATCAACAGAAAAGACATGACGCAACGATTTAATTAGAAAGCACGATCAACGACTCGGAAGGATAACCTTTTTGGGGTCAGCTCTTATACAATTCCAGTTAAAGAGGAAAAAAAACCCGAATAAAGTGAATCAAAACTTTGCGGATGTCCAATTCGAAAACAGAACCGGAGAAAATCCCTCGAGGCTGGAAATTACAACAAAGTAACAAGTCCAGAACTCGATTGTCGGTTCAATTGTAACTTTAGCCTAGAAAAAGTCTTAAATTCATTAATTGAATCCCATGAGACGAATAAACTAACATTGAAGCGGTTTGGTTGACGGCTAAGTCGATAAAACTCTGAAGGGTCGGTTCGTGAGTGATAAAACCAATTTTTCTTGAAGATTTCCTTTAGGAAAGTAAGTTTCTTAGATGGGGACATCACTTCAACACCGCCCCATCGATGAAATAATTTCTTTCGGTCTTGCATCCGAGAATAAAAATCTGAACCTTTATTCCGTCGTGTCTGTGATTTATGACATGGGGAATTCACCGCAAAAGTTGTGCCAATCGATTCAAGTATTCCAAGAATTTAAATAACTGCACAAACGGCTCGATTTTTAATGGGTCTGGTCGTGACTACGTTTGATCACGACCGAAAAGTGTGAATCAGCGTAGAAACACCAGTAGAAATGAATTTGTTTTTTGTTTTTCCAGCTTGCGTCCGATATCAGTGGCGACATAAACAACGGAACGAAAATAAATTGGTATCGAATCGAGTCCGGGTCTGGCACACACCATCTCCAGAGAAAGATCCAGCGATTCGCTTTACATTTCTAATTCCGTTACTTCTTTGAAAGTATTTTTCTGTTTCATTTATTTTGTTTTTTTTTTCACGAATAAATTAACAAAACAACACATTCACAGTCGAGAGAAGTAATTTAATTTCATTCTTCAATTCTTTTTCTCTCTTGTTCGAGTGGTTTGAGACTCTGGAAACGCGCAATGTTGATGTGTTTGTCTGTAAAGTGACGGCGTGGAAAATTCCGACTCGAGGGGTCAAAATAGATAAACAAATTGTTCGTGGGAAGTTATCAGGACCTCCCAGCGGCCGCAGTTGCCTTTCTCATTTGCCGCAGCCCTGGTTATATTTCACCATTCAAAAAGACACGTCTCAACATTTTCTTTAATTTATTTTACTTCATAATCGCTTTTTTACCTCGAAAACCTTTTCTTTCAGGTTCTTTTGTATCGGAATTTCTCGGACGTTTCTTCTTGAAAAATTGAGTTTTCGTAGAATTCTGCTTGCAAACTTGAGTTCTGCTAGAAATTTTCGCTGGGGACATTCACAGATGTTGTCACTTTACTGAAATTATTTCTGCTTTCAAAGGCAATTAAGGGTCGAAACAGTTCAAGTTACGCAATTTCCCCTGCTTTCTAGCGAACTGGCTCAATGTGGGAACAGCAAAGAGCAGCCGGAGGAAGGAATTGAATGGAAGCTCGAGCTGTTAATTGGCAGTCATTGTTGTTTCCAATTTTAGCTTTCCATAGTTTAATTACCCATCGAAGCTGGTAGTGCATGTTGTGCAGTTTGAGTGCATTTCTTCTTCTTTGTTGTGCCGTGCGTTCCCAACAGCGCACGGAAAAACGAAAGGAAGGGGAGAGAAATATATTTACGTGCCTGCTTTTTTTTTCGCAATTGTGAATATCTCTGGGATTGAATCGAAAGACCAGCATAAGAGCCGCGTCAATGCTAGAGCGCAACCAACACAAACAAACGAAGGCAATCGATAGAGATCCCGCAGATGAAGGAACATTTTATGACTCGATAAGGTCTTTGGATGAATGACTGCAAGTTTGTGAGCCGAAGAAGTCAGCCATGGAGCATTTATTGTGAGAAAATCTGGATTTTTATTCGTTTTCCTCTTCATTTCAACCATCTTTAACTTCATGAACTCATCACCAATGCTGTTTTTCTTCTCCACTCAGAACGGAATTTGCTTTTTGCCTTCGTTTTCACGGTTTTTCTGACTTTCGTAAGTAGACAATCCTCACAAATTGTTGATCCTATAATCCCAGCGACCGGGCAAATCTGCGAACCAGTGCAGCATTCACTATTTGTTGCACTTTTTATTCCTCGAGGCCGTTCGAAAATCAGATCTCGCTGCTTTTTCTCTTCAAGAAATTTCTTTTCTACGTTTTTCTCGTCTTTCGCTTCGATCCAGCCGCACATAAGACAAAAAATAACTCCATACATGACCCAAATTTACACAACACACAGCCAACAATGCGCTTTTCGAAGGTAGGGAGAGGAGAAAAATAAAGAAAGACAATCGGAGAAGAAGAAGTAACAAGTGGAATTCAGCTTCATGCCAACGACTTTGGCCTGAACTGGAATTCTTTCGCTTCTCTCTTTTTTCACCGATAAATCCACAATTTAATATTCTGCCAGCGAGTCCACATTATCCGAGGGTGATTTGAAATTTTTTCTTTGCCCGTCAAGAGTCTTTTTCACGCAATACTTTGACTTTATTCTCGCCACACGAAAGAATGCGCACGTTTAAGTAAGTTTCACAATTCCTTTGATAAAGATCCACGAAGAGTGTCGCCGCTCGTGTATGCTCGGGCAACACTTACAATCCAATTTAATTCCTACAAATTGATGAATATGTGTAGCTGATGCGGCGGACGACCGACGAGAGCAGTAATATTATTAAATTGAATAATAAAGAAATGTATTAACGTCTTTAAACCCCGAACACGACACCAAAAAACTTTTTATTTGTTTTTCGTTTTTAATTTGTTTTCTTCTTCACTTTTAGCGTCTTTAGCAACACAAACTCTGCCCGATCATAAATTTGTCTCATCAAATCCAATTAAAAATGTTATTCAACTAGATTAAACTAAGTGTACGAATGTTGTCCGTAAGAGTCCGATGCACTTTTCGGTCACCGATTTCTTCGAACACTTTTGAGTTTTTCCTTCTTTCAACTTTTTTAATAATCAACCGACCGACCGATTAAAGGAATCCGATTGAACTGAACGGGGATCCGTAAATTGGACACAAAAACGAAATTGAAATATAAGAAACAAGACAAAAAACAAAATAAAATCATATAATAACGATACAAATTACTACGAGAGTCAAGAGAACACTGCCAAAGCATAATTCCAGCAAGCAACTTATTGGAATGTTGCTTCGAAGAGTCTCTGATTTGTGTGTTTCTACTGTGCTCAGTTCACTCACACTATCCGCGCAAGTGGCTGCCTGTGTAGCGGCCGGAGAACGAGTGTGGGTACCAGATAAACGAGTTTCACTGCTTTCAAACTGACTTAAAACTCTTTTTGCGATTGTGACTCCAGCTCAAGCGACACAGCCAGAGCTAATAACAAAAACTGTTGCGTGTATAACACTGTGCTGGGCACGAACACAGCAATACCGCACTCAAACCACCACATGACCCTAACACTACTAGTCAGGCATTTAAACTGAAATTTCCCATTCAGTGGTAAACAAGATCGTCACGATGCATGGAACATTCACTGTCGATTACGATTCTTGCAGCCCTTCTTCGCGTTGAGCAACGACGATTACGTCATGTCGCTGCCTGCCACTGTGATAGCGCTGCACTTCTCCACGCGCAGACTTTCATATGGCCTTACGATTGTGTCGCTACGTGAATTTTCAAAACATTTTCTCCCAGCGAATAATCCAAACCCGTCCTTGTGTCGTGAAAAGAAAAATATTTCAGACACGATTTTCGAATTGCGAATAGTTTGGATAGGGATTGGGAACGAGCGAAACGAGCGAACTCGGAATTTCCCAGAAAGTCGTTGGGTAACATTAATGTCGTTTAGTATTCACCGGGTGTCACCGCATTAAAGAAGCGCTACGTTCTACAATGTTTTGCTTGTCAGTGAGTGGGAGACACGAGCGGAACTGAGCAAAGTGTCAATTAAACAATTAATTAGAAAGAAAAATTAGAGTCGACCACGTTTATGCAATGTTTATGACTTGAGAAATCCCCAAAGTCAGTAGAATACCATTGACGATCAAAGAAAACTAACACGCAGGCAGAGAATGGAATTCCATTAGACTTTGTATCCGTCAAAATGCTTTATTTCGCAGCGCAAAAATTGTTGAGCTCTTGGTGAAGAAGAAGAAAAGCACAACATAACTGTTTCGACTGCTTCAACACTCACACATTCAGCTGGCAAGTCGACTTAGCGATTGTCTTCGACGATTAAAGGCTTGAATAAATCAGCCTCGTCACGATTGCTCTTTCATGGACCAAATTAAACTATTTATACGACTCGAGATGGCTTCGAACCGGTTCATCATCCATCTTGGCGACTCTCGAACAGCCGCAGAACAAAAATGTTCTTGAACGTCTACCGCTTGTTTACTTTTTAATTTCTTTTTCTTCTTGGCGTGTTTATTTAAGAAAATCGTTTACGAGTCGAGTTTGATGGATCCAAACGCGTACTCGCTTCACAAATTTTGCATTTTTTTCTCGCAGGGCTTCCAAGCTTCGTTGCTGTGTGAGTTTAGCTGCCTTGCCTTCTTTTCTCTCCGTGGCCAATTTTTAAGTTTATTGAACTGAGAGATGTTCGCGAAAACACGAAATATTTCATTCAACTTCGCTGTGTTTTTCGGTTTGAAACAGACAAAAGCTTTGTAATCGCTTTATGGTCGCTGAGAAAGTGATCACCGACACAATCTTGGGGAGTTATTGATGCTCAACGTGAACTTTACACTCTAACAAAGCTATTTCGAGGCTTCAAAGCTTCTAAATTGTTCAAGCACTTTGTTAATTATTGATTCTTCGTGCTTTTAAAAATCTCGTTTGAGAAACTTCTTTAATTATGTCTCTCAGTCGTGTAGCTGCACGAAGACGAAGAAAACCTCACAAACAATTTGTTGAATAACAAATCACTTTGAAGCATCACCAGCAACAACAGCTCGAGTGCTGGTTGAAAAAAGTCAATGGGAACCAACTCAAATTGAGTCACTTGTCCTGAGTTTTCCAAGAAAAGCTGTGAAAACACTTCAAGACGCTTCGTGAAAACTAATTAAAGTGACGTGAAGTGCGAAAACTTCCCAAACAAACACTTCAAGAGCTTTTAATGTATGCAATAGCATTGTAAACTTTGAAATAACTTTGGATTTAATTATTTAGTGTTTTTTCTACATTTCAGCTTAATGTTTCTTCAAAGAGTTGCTGAAGAAGAGTTTTTTTTTTGTGTATTTGCGAACGGAGCACAAAATTTTCGGGATTTGGTGTTTGCTTGACTTTGCCTCCAGCCAGCTTTTTGATGCTGGTGTTTAAACAAAGTCTCTTGAGACTCGGTTTGTTTGGAAATTTTTCGCGGAAAAAAACTAAGAACATTAACGAAACAAATATTTTAGCAAATGTCAAGCGTGTGCGAGCTTAAGACATTTCGAGTTTTGCACTTTAAACTCTTAAAGCGATATGTGAATGACATTCAAATGACTTGGGAAGACAAAGCGATAATTTATTCACGTGAATTAGCTGTTAAAGGAAAGCATTTATGGTCATCGGAATTTTGAAGAAATTTTATGAATTTCAATCCGCGGAACTTGCATCTCGTTGAGTCACCCAAGGAAAAAAACTCCTAAAGCCGTTGTCTGAATTAATTATTAATTTCCTTCGTCTCGATTCTGTTTCGCGTGATCTAAATTTGGAAAAGTCATAAATGCGAGAGCGAGCAGACAAGGTTGATGGCGGGGAAATTTATTTATTGTAGCCTTTCTTCTCTGTTTACGCGCTTTGCCTGAATGTCTCCGAGTGTATATCGTTTTTACAACTTTTCGGGCCGTTGAATCAACAGGTTGCACGTTTGACTTTTTTAGTTTTTTCATCGTCGCTCAAATCCGTCTGGGTTTGTTAATGTTTTGCTGTCTTAAAGTTTACGTAGGGTGCTTTCGATTCTATTTTCGTCTTCATGGTGACAACAACAAAACCTCACATACGATCGTATACGTTGAGAGTGCAGCTGTGGCGAACTGAACGCGCTGAAGTGTGCCAAAAATCCATCGACAGACATCATTTCGAGACACAAATCCGTGTCGTCAGCCGGCAACACTTTTTGCGCTCGTTGTTTTTCCATTTCGTCAGCAAGAAAAGCAGTGTTGGAAATCTGATGTAAAAATAGATCACACCAAGGAGGAGCCGTTCACCTCAATGATTCGAGAAAAAAATGTGTTGTAACTTTACGTCGTACCATTTCAGATCTTTTGAAATTGTTATGAAAAGTTGGAACCGACGCTAATTGTCAGTCAAGTTAAAACGGATGGAGCTGGCTGAGAATTTGCACGTTTCCAGGAATCGCGAAGTACCAACGGAAGCATTTTACGACCGAATTATGATAATTTTCGTGAAAGGGAGGTCCCCGCTGTCTGTCGTTTCAACAAAGACTTGCTTTTCGGGGATAAACTCGAACACTGAAAAGGCTTCTCTAGAAACTCATGATACAAATAAACATTAAACCGTGATTGTGAAGACTATGTTACGCGTTTTCAGCTACAAGAGGCGAGAACTCATAGCATGTGACAAAGTCGCTGTTATCTTTCAAATCGTAGCGAAGAAGTCACAAATGTAAAAATTACATCAATACTCGTGAAAAACCGACTTTTCTGCTGTCGTATACAATGTCATTGACCATAAAATTATGATTAATTACATTTTTCGCCATGTACTGATAGTCAGACATAGTGAAAAGTCATCATCTTTAATAGTTCGATCTGGTGTATGCTTTGATGCAGCGCGACAGGCTGTCACTATCGAATCTTTCAAATTGTGATTAATTACAAACTCGTGTCAGGTCAGATTGCTCGAACAATGAACAAGCGATGTCAAGACATCTGATTAATTATTTCATCGCAAGGCCTCCACGAAACGGACCTCGACTTGGTTCTAGTTGGTTTGAAGTCGGTACAAACAGTTTAAGGATGTGAATGGCAGTTTTTATGGACATTCTTGGTTTGCAATCTAGCGCCAAGTTGTGGGTTCAACGAAACGTCATGCATCAACTCCAGCCAAGCGACCGCTTTACTCGTAAAACCGCGGAAAAGAAATCATCGAGGGTGCTCGCTTATGATTTTTCAATTTAAAATTTCAGATTTATTGTTCTAGAGAGGTTCAAAACATCAACAAAGAACTATTGTGTGCCGTGGAGTGAATCTAATAGGTTCAATAATGTGCTTTTCACCAACCGGCAAGGAAATTATGTGTGAAAGTCATGAAACACGTCAACACATCGGTCGAGTTGGGACGAAGATTTATGAGAATGCAATCGACGAAGAAGCGAGAACTCTCGCGTGGATGATTGACACATTACAGACATGATTATTTTGCAGCAAAAATCAATTGTTGTGAGGTGAAGACTCTAACGGCTTTCAATGACAAGCCACAAAAATTCCAGGCGCAGCAGAAATAGATCGAAGAAGAATTAATCGGCCGTCATCAATTTGTCTTTTTTTATTGCACAACACGCTCGAGTTGCTTTAAAAATAAATTCTGCTCACACCGCAAGAGATTCGCGAGAGTCGAGCATTGTCGTCAACGCTCGCTTCCACTTTGGCGCGCAAAAGGTCAACAGATTTTGCAATTCCACGTTTTTGTGTTCACTATGATTGGTCCCGTGGCGCGACAATTAATTTGTTTTTCGCATTGTGGGAATTCATTAAAACACATTTTTTGTGTAAATAATTTACGTGCGATTGGCCGCCAGGCATTTCCGAATCTATTGAACTCGATCCGCATGCACACGACGCCATGACACGGCAAATGATTTGATGGAATACAAATACGCATCGTAATGGTATCTTCTGCTTCGTCGGCTGAACTAATCCTCATTACGATAATTCACGGAACAAAAAGTCAAGGCAGCTGACAGTTTTTGGAAGTTACTTTAAAATTCCCGTCAGTCTTCGCCGAAAAAGATTATTTTTGCATAAATTAGCATTTTTCAAACTTCTTTGTTTTAGATCACGTCTGGTGGCTGTCACGGAATCGGCTTTTTTATCTACTGCCCGCATCAAAATGCAAATGCTAAGCTCGCGAGGTCCAACGGAAAGTATTCGAGGCATTTGGATCGAATTAGAATTGAGTTTTGCAAACTTTCAGCCTTGAGAACGCCGAAATATGTGTGCAATGAAGTCACCCGACCGCGTCGCTTTTGATTCCCCCGCCACCGAACGCTTTTTCCTCTCCATTCCCTGTCAACCTCGAGCCACTGTCTTGAAACGCTGATGACTTCCTAGAATAAAATCATTTGCGAAAGCGATCAGCAGAAATTGTTTCATCGACATCTGCATAAATTTCCATCTGTAGGCATCCATCGACATGTTTCTCAATCCCAAGTAATCGACGCAAACATCGTAGAATGTGTTGATGGCGAAGGATTTATGGCATGCCATTTAAATAACGGCATCGTGGCGAAATAATCTTCTAAACTATTCAAAATTCCAGCTCCAGTCGTCAAAATTTACAGCTTAAGCTTTTTTGCGCCACTTTGAGTCGCCTTGAGACTGTTGGGAGAGCATTTAGCAACGAAAAAGTCGTTTACTGTAGAATAGGGATGATGTCAGTGGCATTTGCAGTGGACTAGAATCAATTTCGTGAATGATTTTGCAGATGGAAAACAAGATTCAAGCTGACATAACCGACGAACACACCCAAAACTTCAAATGAATATCGTTCGGAACGAATTTCCTTTCGTTGTGACTAGCAACAGAAGAACTTTTCATCAAGTTTTCCTCCTTTTCTTTCTCTTTGTCTTCCCTTTGAGCATGATTTAATGCGGAAATATGTAAAAACATTTAAAATAGAAATGAACGAGCGAGTCTGCAGCGGTTTGAGATTAAAGTACACTGCTGGGGCGGCAATTTCGTGGTCAGCTTGTGCATAAGATTGTTGAACAAACCTATTTATATGCAGAAATTCTTCACTGTGGTTCGACATTAAGTTTTAATAGATTTTCAGCAGATTTTTTTAACAGCACGCCCTCGAGTGCACTGAGTGTGCAAAGCGTCGACAAAATTTTTTTATCATAAAGTGCACAAGTTTGGCATTTCCGAGCATCGACAGCAATAAAACGTGATCGCCATAGATTCTGAGAGCAAAACAATTAGAGTTTAATGAACAATTGAAACTTCCATGCCACAATTTCAATTACGACCGTTTAAAAACTCATTTTTCCAGCGATTGTCGTAACGAGGAAGTCTTTGGTCGAGCGCTGCACTCTTCAATTATGAAGTTTTAGGAACTTTTTTGCATTAGCTACCTCTCGTGCTTGCATTCCATTGTGGAAATGTGGAAATGGCTTCCTGGGGCAAGCTTTAAACTAAGCAATGTATAATTATTTTAAGAAATATTTGCAGAGAGCAACGAAAAAAAAAATTTCCGGTTTCATGTTTAATCACTTAATAATCTAATGCGTTCTCGGTTCGCTTTCGGCGAGACTCAAAATGAAACAAAAATTATTTGTTGTTGCTGGCATTTCAAATCGGGATTAGAATTTCACAATCTTCGTTGACATAAATGTTTCGGCGTGTCAACTAGCAGCGAATTATTTTTAAGAACTAAAAGCTGCTAATTTGACTAGCAAACGTCGTCGACACGATGAGAAGTGACTTTGACAGGCAGGGGGAAAAGAGAATTTAATGAGAAAAACTTTTTCTTTGATCGTGAAAACGGAATCGGGCACTTTATCGAGAACGTTTTGTGTTTCACTTAGCATCATTGTTAGAACCCCAACATTCACAGTGGATGTGCCCCAAATTTCAAATTTCATCAAGCTCTTATTTCGGGAGAAATCACGACAATCAATCAAGCGTAAAAGTTTCATTTCGTGCGTGTATGCGAACGCCAGAGACAAGCGGAATCGAAGAAGGGAACGGAACATGACAAAGTGAAGAGATATTCACAAAACACGTTTGTGTATGGATCCACGAATGATGAGTTTGATAACCTTTTCAGAGTTGCACTCGCCTGTTTCATAATGTGGCTTCGTTCGTTCCCTTTTCCCGCCTCTTCGCGACTCTATCAGTGCTGCTCATGTGTCGTGTGTTTGTACATGTAAGATTGATATCTTTCCGGATTTATTACGCGGCTCGCTGCAACAGTTTGCGCATAGTAATAACAATGTATCTAAGCAACATGAATGTATCAAAGCCAAATGCCGAAGCAAAGTTGTTTTCTTGGCTAGAGAGCATCGTCATTTGGCCTTTCATCTCAGGCCCTTTTGTGAATGATTCAAAAGAAGTTCTGCAACACCAATACACTCCGGTGCTCATTAGCTCAAAAGCCGCTGGAAAAGCAGTCGTGCGTTGGCTGTGTTCGTTCGAGACTACTGTTCAGAAGAATTCATGTTATTCAACTTTGCTTCTTCCATTCTAACTCTTCCATCTCGACGTCTTTTCGACTCTCTTTTCATTCATTGAAAAGAACTTTTATGCTTTGTTCAAAGAATTCGTTTACCGAGTTTCTGATTGTGATTCAAAGAGTGGGCTTAGAGACAATTCCGACGAGTCAGAAAGGAATTCAGAGACGTTGAAGGCGATTGAATGTTCTCTTAATGACAACTCCTGATTCAACCGACCCTCGTAGTGCCTATGACAATGTTTATTTTTTCAAGTTTCTTCATTCGACGAGTCATTTAATTTTAATTTTGCACTCGACTTGATGGAATTTCTTGCGCAATTTTCGCGCAAATTTAAATTTGTCGCGAAAATTAGTTTGTGAAACTCCTTCGATCAATCTTTATGCGGCAAGCTGAAGGATGTGCCTACGAATTTATCACCGTGAATGCAGCACGTGGGCTGATAACGCCAGTCAATTAGTCTTGAGACAGCCGCTTTGGAGGCTTTTGCGCTTGAGCCTGCTCGCAAAAATCTCTCGCGGGTTACTTACGTAAGAAAAAGTTCAACATCAAAAGAATAACAAGAAGACACAAGGAAGTGCTCAATGAGTTTAAAAGACGTTCATTGTTGGATTCAAGAGGTTTTCTTCTTCTTGGAGCTTCGGGGAGCGAGAAACCTTTCACTTTACAGTTTGTTTTGCTTCCATTCCAATTTGTGTACGAGCAGCAGCGCTTTTAAGTTGGCTGCTCGCTATTCATTCGATCTACAAGCCACCAACATTGTTCACTAATGTACTACCGAATTAATGTTTACCTCTGCGAAACAGCGGTCAAGCGAACGTTTCGTCATCACTTTCGTATCGAAGATCGATTTGAAGGGTCAGTGGACAGAGAATTCTAAGTGACGACGTTGTTGAAGTCGTTCTGCACGTATAATTTGATTTTGGAGTGACATGCAAGGAAAGTTTCTTTTTCGCCGGTTTCTTTATTTTCGTATTGAAAAGCAAAAAATAAGCTTCGTCTGGCATGAAAGCATGAGATCTCCGGGAAAACTGGTTCCGGTTATCATTTGTGTTTATCTCTTCCAGTCTAGAGATGGTTTATAATTGGCGTCGTGAGAACTTCCATCTCTGTTGCCGTGATACCGACAACAAGGGGCGAGTTTGTCACTTCAAACCCTTCTTTTCGTTGTGTCTGTTTTCGACGAACTTTTCAATCTTGAACGACAAATGACTCCGGCAACAGCCCGCTCGCTCTAAGAAGAGCTTCCAAATGTAATTTAAAAGTTTCACGTTTTGAACTCAGCATTCATCCGGCATTTTCAATGCATCAATTGCTAGCCATATGAAACTTATCCAAAAATAGAATGGAATGGAAACGTATTTGCGGCACTTTAATGTTGCTTGCAGACGGAAGAAAATTTGAAGTTTCACAAGAAGATTCTGTCGAAGGGGAGTCAGAGGTTGTTGTCAAGTGATCTGGCCTTTGGAAGCACTTTTGAAAGATGGAAAGTGATGAAGAACGTCAAGAAAACTTGAAAAGAACATAAAAAAACATAAGAGTGACGTTTCTGAAAGACTTTTCCCAGCCAGATTGCGAATAAAAACGAAGAAAAATTGGAAAGAATAACTTTCATAAAAACAACATTCGACAAAAAAAAATGCATTTTATCCGAAATTATTCGCTCTGTTGCCTACCAGCATCAACATAAAACCAGCTTTACCTCTCAGTTCTGCGTCAGTTTTTTGTCGCTTAAATCGAAACACGATAATTTTCGGTGCCAAAATGATTTTTCTGTTAACTTTTCCACTCAAAAGCGAGTTTGTTGTTATCATTGTTGCATTTTTTGCTTCTGTTTTAATTTCGGTTCGGACGTTGAGAAATGACCGCAGCGCTTCGAATGAGCTGCCGATGAAGCAGGCAAATTCTTTTGTTGACGTTTGCACGCTCTTTTCTTTGCGGACACAATTAAGTTAATTGATTTTGAACGAAATACACACTCAGGGTCGTCGCCATGCAGATTTTCAGGGTTTTTGATCTGAACTGATCAACTGGAACCTTTTACTGTTACGAAAACAATTTCACCGAACAACGCTTCTTAAGACACGTAAAAACGTGTTCTTATCAATGTCAAAGTGAAGGGGCTTTGATGTCTAATAAATCTCTTTCTACAACGATTTGCAGAGCCGCCAATGTTGAAGGCACGGGACTGGAAGCGAAATCGCATAATCCAATTAATATTCAGTGACAGTGAAGAGCTTGTTCGTCGGTTCCGCAGAAGAAAATTGCTTTTCACTGTCAATCAGAGTCGAGTGGAAAGGGAAAAGTTCGATAAAAAACACTTCAAATTTTTTGACATTCTTCTTTGGTCGTCGCCTTCAAGGGGCAGACATTTGTGTTGAACCATTATCCATTCCCACCTAATCCAACCCAGTTTGTCCGAACGTCCAGAGTTCTATTATTCATCATCGAGCAGGAAAAAAGGTCGAAGTGTGCTTGTTTTCATCGACATAATGTGGACTCGTTATGATGCTGGGCGAAAAAAGAGATAAATGATTGAAGAATCATTGGTTAATCGTGTCTGTTTCAATGGAATCAAACACAACCGAGAGTTTTGTGTTCGAAGCTTCAATTAACAAAGCAAACTTAAAGCAATTTCAATGGCTTTGCACTCTCTCGGAGCTTGCTTAATGAGCTCCACGAATTATTCGGGTAATCAATCCGATTATTTAGTCTTAAGATCCCCGAGAAGACGTTCGTCATCGAGAGTGCTTTTTGGAGCGAGCGAAGAAAACTTCCGACTTTCACCGAGGCTCGTGAATGAACAGAAAATCTGTGTTGAATTTTAATATCTATGGATGGATTTCTAAAAAAACGCTTTATTTTGACTGAAAGCATCTCTCGCGTGTAAAATCGCGCATATTTCATTTCACTTTCAGACGCGCTTTAAGTGAAAGGCCGGCCTGAGTTACTGCCGACTCGACCGCAAAGCAGAAAATTCACTGCGACATATTATGGGAAAAAATTCAATTCAATTACGGTCGGTCTTAATCCGGAGCGAAGGGAAAATCTTCTTGTTTCGCTAATTTCAAGACGTCTCATCAAAAGTTTCCGATGACGAACATCCGAACATTACACTCACGAGTGAGAGAGAACGAACTTTAAATTGAAGTAACCTAGAAAATGCAACTGCGGGCTGACCTTAGACCCGCCATCCGTGACTCGTTACCGACGTCGTCTTCTCAGCCATCGATGTTAATCTTTTTACATTGTTTCTTGCGTTCTTTCTCTTCGCGCTGAGAGTTAGCCTTCGAGATGGCAACAAAAGCGAGAGGGACGCAGACAGACGAGATCGTAATGCGCATTTAAACGAGTTTCGCTTATGCTGGATTTATGTAAGAGTGACTCACCTTGAAGGATTTTATGTCCGCCAGCGATCTGGAATGAAGCTGCAACGCCCGGTGACAGATAAAACATGACAATGTGCTGATCGGCGTGTGGACGTGAATGCGTTGGGCAATATGATTGATGGATTTCGAAGCCCGGGCCGAAATGAAAGGCTGGCTCGACGACTGGCCAGACGGCCGCTCCTTGTGGAGGAGGCTGAGACAGCTGCACGGTGCCTGCAGGCACATTTACTTGGCCTTGATTTGGCGGAGGCGATAACGTGGTCGATATCTGCACCGGTTGAATATGATGAATATGATGCTGAACGTGCATGGTTCTAGGTAATTGTTGGGGCACGCCCGAGTGTGCCTTGCACGGGAGTACGGAATTTATCGTGTGACTCGCCGGGTTCCTGGCGGTCGGCTGCACAATCGCGATGGCCGGCGGTGCTGATATCTCAACCATGGCCGAGTTTTCGCCGTGAGACTCAGTCGACGCCATCTCATCAGCTGTTTGCTGGAAGTAGGGCCGACCGATCTTGGGATTCTTATACTTCCTTGAATTTTTCATAAACTTCGTTTGGTAAATCTCTGGTGGAACATTGACCATTAATAACACTTGTAATCGTCCACAAACACTTTGAAAGACAGTTTAGCAAGTTTTTCTTTTTAAAGCATAGTTTTTCTCATCCGAAGCTTTCACACTTGCATCTAGCCACGGATCCTTTATCAAAGGAAACGCGTCACTTCCCAAAACACGCGAGCACAGAAACAAAATTAAAACGCTTTTCAAGTAAGCTCAACACAAACGACGACTGACACAATGCGAGTTGAGTGTTGATTTACTGCTCCCGAGTCGTATTTTTTTTTTCAGTTATATTTTGATAACCATTAGCCACTTGTTTGGTTCTGGAAGCAGAAAAAAGAAGAAGAAAAAAATTGTTACAAATTTTGTGATATTTTTTTGTGATTTTCGGCTGTCATTAAGTCATTGAATTTTTTTGTTGATAAAAACCGCTGTTCGGTGAATGTTTTGGCGCTTCGAATTGGATTCGAGAAGCACACTCAGTGATAACTATCGACGGTGCATGAATTGTTTCGAGTTTTCTTGTCAACCAAACAACGATAACAAGTGACAGAAAATTCCTTTAGTACAACTTGTTCACAAATGTTTTTCCACGTCACGACATCAGCTCAGCCAAACACAATGTGTCCTACGAGACGCGTGAGACACAAAGTAAACAATTTTCGTCATGAAATTGGTGTTTACGTCGTTATCACTTGTGGGAGTTGATGAGAAAAAGGCTGCGAACGCCCACGCAAATAAAACTTTCATTATCAAGCCTTACGTAACACGTCACGAGAGCGCTCCGACAGTGATAAATGATAAGGGACTAAAGAAAAAAGCGCAAAAGTGAAATTGATATTGCCAAAAATACCTTTGCCGTATCGCGAGCGTCAAAGCGGATTCGGCCAGTGATCAATTTTGATAAATGCCCGTTCGTTGTACGCCAAAATTCCTTCAAAATTAACTCCTTATCGATGATTGTGGAAACATTGTGATCAACCGTCTTGTACACAACTCACAAAAGACCAACGAAGTGCGGCAAAGATAACCGTTATCAAAGTCACTAATGGTTTCTCTAATGGCAGCACATGTTGGCGATTCTACTCGGCGACCTTCAATCAAAACGTTTCTAGTTTTTGTTTTCGACTTTTTCTCCTCTCTTCTTTTGAAAAGCGGGTTTCTGTAAAAAGTTGTAGAATGTGCTCTGATAAGTTCGAGTTTGAAGACGATTTTCTCTTCCACGAAAACCTAATGGATCAAGCATGTAGAACCAAAAGACTCTGTGTGGGAGAACAGGTTTTCCGCTGAGCCTATTTTAGATGACAAACAATACAAGTCTCAAGTTCCCGGATCTTTTTTAAACATCCCAAAGCTTTTCTGGTTGCTATCTTCACGAAAGCGAGGCTGTCAAGTCAACGGTAAGGTCGGAGGGGACGTTAGTTTCGATTTAAAAACTTGTTTTGCCTTCAACCAGATCAATCTCGCGTCGTTCGCACGAGAATCCCTCGAACCGCCGTGTTCAGCCTTCGCCAACGCTTGCAGAGTTCACGTTTTTGCGACCTGACATTGCTGGTGACCACAATAAATCATCAAAAATGAATAATCTTTCTGCTCATTACTACATTTTTTCCGCCAGTTTTTGTTCACGTTTTAAATGTTGAATGAAAAAAT
Organism: Belgica antarctica; assembly: GCA_000775305.1. NCBI lineage: Eukaryota > Metazoa > Arthropoda > Insecta > Diptera > Chironomidae > Belgica > Belgica antarctica. Next base: position 177,247 of record JPYR01000060.1, on the reverse strand, counting down.
GTTTTTCTTGATTTAATGATACTTCATTATAAAGCCTCAAACCGTGGTGTACAAACAAATAGCACACGCTGAATGAAAAGAGATAATATTGTATTTTTGAATGAAAATTATATCTAATGCAAATCAACAGACAACACATCGAGTGCATAGATCAAGTAACAACAGAGTGGATGGAGGAAAAGTCGAAGGTTGAAGGCGGGGAACTCGATATGCAATAAAACCGTGATTAGAGCGGGTCATAACGGGACGGCTACATTTTCCTGATCTATGCCACCAATAGTAACGTGAACCACATTCGTGTAGCCACAAAATTTTAATTGTGTTTCTATAAAGCACAGCAATGAAACCGATTCTATATTTGCAATCCAATTTTCTCGCGGGTCTTTTGTTCCAGCAGAGATCAACATCCATGAATGAATGTGCCGAAAATACGACCGACGACCATGTTTGCGGATTCGCGAGTGTTTTTGGAGGTGAATGTAATGAGTTATAGGATTCATGCTCCAGAAAAGCATTTAAAGCCAGCGATGGCTGTGGAGTTCCTGCGGCAAGTTTCTGCTTTTTTATGGTACTCTGAGGAATTTGACATCGGGGAAATTTCTTTTTCGAGTCTGATTTCATCACTTGCACTTTCTTCTCGCTCGCTTGAAACGTGCCTCTGCGAATGTTTCCTTCAAAAAAGCTGCCATGGAATTTCATTGACTCTTTTCCCATCCATGCAGCGCGCTGTTGTTTTCATCAGCAGCTCTTCTTTCACTCTGCAAACCACTCTTTATTGTACTCGAATATTTAATTAAAAAATATTACAAGAGCCATGTCTAACGCTAGCAGCAAAAGCGAAAACGAGATTTGCATAAATTGGATAAAGACCGCCAAATCGAAAAAGATCAACGCACAATGCATGGAAGTGGCGGATTTGTTGCCATTATTCGCTTGTCAGGCGGATTTTCGGCGGACTCATTCGAAATGGAAAAGCAAGGGAAGGTTTCGTCACCACAATTCAATTCAATCGCTCTCTCGTAGTCTATACTGCCATCATTAAGTCCCCAAAATGGTAAGCATACGGAATCGATCAAATCAAACGAGTAATTACCGATTACTATTGAAACGATATTCTCTTGAAATAGCCCGAAAATCAGATAGCAGTAATAACAAGCATCGAATGAAACATGAATCGTTGAGTTTGTCCAAGTTTATCTCCGACTTCATGCAACTAGAGCGCACGAAAATTGGATTGAAAGGGGATTTTGAAAGTTAGGGAACAATTTTCAGGGTCAACTAATTTTTTAGCTACATTAATCCTACGTCTAAAGATTGAAAAGTCTAAAGACTGAGATAAACAGAATAAAATCAATTATTGAGACATTAAACATGTCCCATCACTTATGATTCTCCCTATCATAAAATAAGACTTCAGACACCCACAAAAAATAAACAAAAAACTATCGTAATTCGAATTAATTACTTCGTGATATCAAGTTTTGGTTATTTGGATGAATGACATATCAAGCAACGCGCACAAGGACGTCGTAGAAGCATAAAAGAGGCAGAAACAATGACCGAGGTGGAGATTTATTGCTCTCGTGTGATGGCGATGACGTTGAGAGAATTGTTCTGTCGATGAAGGACGTCTTTTTGGTGAGGCAACACCTTCGCGGCTCTGCGCTAAACCTTCACTCGCTTCCAGCCTCGAGACTCGTTCGATGTAATTTGAATTCTTTCTTCTTCTCCTGTGAGGCTGTCAAGAACGATGAGATGTTCGATATGTAAAGCGAGTCGAAAACATTTTCGCGGCGGATGTTTGCATGGGAATAGCGCTTTTATGATGATCGCTTCATCTCGGTGATGAGACTACTTTCGTAAAAGATGGTTTTTTAAAGACGAAAGCTCGAACCAATGATACTCGAAAGGTGATGGCAAGACTTTTCAAATTAGCGGAAGCCTCCCCGGTCGGGGGTGAAGTGAAAGCTGTTCGCATTTTTCGTATATATTCAAAAGTTCTTGATAGGATTAGCGGCCGCACGAAAGAGCTGCCTTGCTTCAGGCGAAATGTGTGCTTCGTCGCCTAAGCTTTTCGCAGCAGTTGGGCGGACAACGCAGCATAACAGGATGTTGCGACAATTCTGGGAAGCGAAAACACCCACAGCCATCTTGTACTAGACACAACTCCCACACGCAACATGATAAAGCATCTTGTTGATAAATTGGTGACGAAAATTGGCAGCTTGAAACTCGATGCTTGAAACCCCCGCAACACAACATAAGGGATGTTCAGTGTAATTAACCCAGCACTCGGTGTCGCCCTTCTTCATATGCATCGAACTGAGCTCAATTTCTTGATTGAACTGCAAGCTGAAGCCGTCAACCATGTTAATGCCTTGTATTCATATCGAATTACGTCAAGGAAAAGAACCGATGATGAACACTCCAGTTGATTCGCGCCGCCAACGCGCCCGAGGAACTTTTCCTGATGATTTTCCATATGGAACGAGATTATCGTGGCTTAGGAATTCGGTATCGCGCGAGATGTGTGGAATTTGGAGCCACCTAAGCCTCACTTGAGTCCTACTCATGAACCGAATAGTTTTTCCTTCGAGACACCGAGTGGAAAAATCAATTAAATTTTCTTTTTTTCTCTCTTTTTGGCGATGCAACAAAAAAAAACCTCGGGGAGTAAAAGGAAAAATTTCTGGTTCGGGGAAGGGTCGGCGGGGAGCAGCTTTAAGCCGTCCACTGATTGAATTAACGAAGCATTGAACCTGAACAAGCAGAAAATTGTGATTCAATCGAATGGAATGCTGCAGAGCACCAAATTTGCATAATTTCTGGCCGATGGTTCGCCAAGTCGCACAACTAGTAGGATCTCGCTAACGCCCGGTAGGCGTGAGTAGCGATGGCTGACTTTTTGGCCCTCGACATCAGGCAATGCGTAGACACTGCACTTATCACTGGGTTCACAGAAAATTAAGTGGAGTAAACGCCCAACACCTTGCAACGATTTGCGGCCGAATTGCTTACCGTCTTCAACGGGATCCATCTGATATCCAATGGGACTGGCTTCAGCAGTGTACTTAATCAATCCTAGCAATTTAATTCACTCGCTTTCCGTTCTAATTTATTGTGAAGATACACTTTTCGACTAACTTTTTTCATTTTTTCACTGAACAACGAGGCCATCTGCACCAAGCGTTGATAGATTTTTTGAAAGAAATTTCACAATTTGATGAGAAAAGTTGGGAAAACTGTTTAGAAACTGATATTAGCAATAAAAACTTGATTGTTGTCGTGACATAGCCAATGTCAAGGCTTGTCCACGATGGATTTTCAACTTTCAAACTTCACAAGAACCGTTAAAAATTTTCGATGCACAAGTCAAGTGAACTTGAAGACTTCTTGTGCCCAACAAACTCCCAAGAACAACAACGCAACAAGACAAACCACAAGTTCAAGTTATTAATATCTTCAAAATTACAAGTTTTATTTCTTTTTTATTACTTTTTCGTCCATTTTACATTTCTTTTGCTCTCAAATAAAATTTTCCACCTTTGATGTTCTCTGATTAATTTTTGATTTATCGATTTTATTTGCGAATTTCAAGGTAAATTTAGCCAAAACAAACTCTACGCAAAATTAATTGTTGAAAATGAAAAGTTCTTATCATCTAAATGAAGTTTTTAAGCAATGATTACAAAACGTGGCCTAACTCCGCCCTGCTTTCTTCTCTCACATTTAACAGACTTGCGTTTGCACTTTTAACAACGAAAATTTACTGAATTTAATTACAACAAAAGTGGGGCGAAAAAGAAAATCCTATAATTTAAATATTTTAAATATGCATGTTATGTTTTGATGTGTGTAGGAGTTCTTCTACCTTCGCGGGAAGTTTCTTCTTCTTCATGTAATTCTTACGTTCTAAAGCATTTTGTGGATAATTCTTCGCTTAGGCGAATCCGAAGCCCTCAGAACATTCGTGAATCGCCTTGAGAAGATTCGTTCGCAGTTTGTCGTAAGATTTGTAGACGGGCAAGTCGAGTTGATTGAAACTACAAAGAAAAAAGTTAATTTCCGCACAGCTGTTTGACATTGAAGGTTGTCTTACCATGTATGCGCCGACGGCAAACGATCAGTCGAGCGATCGTCACGGTGAATTTGGAATTTCTGAGTGCCGTTCATTCCTTCGAGAGCGCCGAAGCCTTGCAGAGGCACTTTGGACGTACCAGTGACGAACTGCAGAAGCTTGGCACGTTCAGCTTGATCAAAGCTGCGCAATGCTCGCCAGAACCATTGAATCTGAGGATTTAAAATGGCAATTAGTTTCCAATTGGACTTTAAGCAAATGCAAATTTATTACCTGAATCGATGTTGCTTGATATTTGTGGTACTCGGTGTTTGTACGCAAGTCTTCGATGTCAATGTTAGGCAATCCGGAGATAAGCAGTTCCAGCTCTTGCTCGTTAAAGATGGAAATGAGCCGTTTCGGGATGATGTCGTAAAAGCCTTCCAAAAATGCGTTGAGCCTAAAAATCAATCGATTAATACAAGAATTTCAATAAACTCAATTTCTAAACTCACTGTTGCTTGATTGAACCGCTCATCTTAAGCTGGCAAACCATTTGGATGTACTCAAGCTTATTCTCTTCAGTCACATTAATGTTTCCACCGTTCGGGATCAACTCTCGTACCTCGGTGACGCCAAACTCTTGAATCTCCAGGCTGAAGGTCAAATCGTAGCCGAGAGTGTCGACCTTGTTCTCAATCAGATACACCAGGCCCTGGTAGAAAGCGTAGTCCTCGCTCTCCATGTCAGTGTATTTAACTTGAATGCCGAGGATGTGCTTGTAGAAAGCGCGCGTGAAGTAGCACTCGAGAAGTTTGTTGTCGTAAATTGCTTTGGCTAAAAGAATATTTAAACATGAGAATTGTTTTCACTTTGCAAAATCATTTTACTCACCAATAACACGTCCCACGAACTTGAAGTAGCACAAGTGATTCGGATTGCAGTGTGAAGATGTATTGATCATGTAAGTGACACGATCGCCGGGCGAGACAGTGAACAGCGCGTACATCGGGTTGAAAATTTCACGCGAGATGATCATGTACCATTCGCGAAGCAAACCGCCAGCGTCTTGTCCCTCTTCGTCTTCGAAGACGATATAGAAGCGGTTCTTCCACTCTTCGGGATTGCGTCGATACAGCTCGCGGAACGAGTCTTCAAAGACATTCACGCGATGCACATGAACAGCCAATTCTTCACGTCGGATTCCGTCGTCGAGTCTCTCCAGCTCGATACGGAAGTAACGTCGCTTCACATCAAAGTCCAGAACTCGAGTGTGATCAACCAGCACCGCGAACGGACCGTCGGCCAAGTGAGTTGACGACTGGCGTAAGATTTGATTCAACACAACGCGATGAGTTTCGGCGAATTGCAAGAACTTCTTCTGGTCAGCGGACAGTAGAACTGGCGTCTGCGAATTTGACTGGTTGGCCGCTTCATTTGACTGAGTTGTGTCCATTGGCGACAAGCGTTCTGCTTGGCTGGCGTCAGCCGAAGATCCTTCTTGATTCTGACGTGCCGTCTCATCGATCGGGATGTTCAACTGGACCGGTTCTTGCGATCTTGCACCAGTTTCGCCTCCAGCGTTGTTGTTATTTGCACTCGCCTCTTCCTGAAGCCTTTCAGCCGCTGGTGGATTAATACTATTATCACTGGCTTGGGCAGCTTGAGCTTGTCCCACGGCTGGTTCGTTGCTGGCAGCTGGAGCTGTCGTGCTTCCAACGCGACTCACTCGACGAGTGCCCGCGTTTCTGTCAGTTGCTTCGGCGGCCGGCTTTGTTTTCACTTGAGGTGCGGAGTGAACGATGAAGAAGGCTTCAACGGCTGGTTGCAGAACAAGCACGGCGTGATGGTCTTGCGTCTCTTCAAGTTCCTTCAAGCAGTCACTCAGAGTATTCCAAAGCGAGTCGAGATTGAGCAGTTCGCTCAGCGGTACGGTTTCCAATTTTATCAGTTGCTGCTCGATGTATGTGTCGCAAGTTTTTGCGTCTTGTCGCACGGTGTCGCGGATCTGCGTTATCACTTTCAGGATTCGCAGGAAGAAGCTTTGATTGGACGTTTTTGATAGCAACGGCGCCATTGACGGGAGTTGCAGGTCGTTTGAAGTTTTCACTTTTGATGGCGCGGTGATGATAACAGCATCTTTGGTGAAACGATCACGTAGCAAGCCCTTCGATGTCGAGGGCTTTGAAAGCTCATCGGAGTCATCGCCCGTGGACATCGTTCCTTCAGTCTTCTTGTCACCTTTCAGTGAGTCATTCAGTTGTCTCAATTCCTTCATCAGACTGCTGATGTGCTGCTTCACCATGTGCGACAGCTCGATGACGCCCTTCACAAGCAGATTGATTATCATGTACTTGGTCTTGCTCGAACACTGGCTCAGATTGATGAGAAGCGCGGTTGCGTCTTCGAGACCATCTTCCGAGCAGGATTTCGATGTCAACACCTCGACAGTCAGTGCCAAGTGCTTTTCAGACTCGGGCAGCTTGTCCGACATGTCTTCGATTGCTTTCGGCAAGTCACTCAACGGATCGATTTCTGGTGGAATGTTCACACTAGTCGTAGCACCAGCAGTTGTCGTACTGGGCGTGCTTGTTCCATCCTCAGCTTCGGCGGGTTGTTGCGCAGCCGGCTGTGTCGGTGGCTTCGACAGGTTGTTCTTGTATTTGTCGTCGGCCAAGACAGTGGAGATCAGTGATAACAGTCGCAGGAGCTTGTCGGTCAACATGCTGTTCTTTCTGATGATGTCGTACGAGAGCATGATGATGAGTTGTCCAAACGGCGATTCGGTGAAGGTTTTGATGTCCTGTTCACTGAATTCCTTGATTTGCTTGCAGATTGCCTTAAAGGCACCGCCCTTCTTTGTTCGTTCATCAATCTCACTGTCCAATCTCATCAGAATATCCCAGAAGTCGATTGACTTATCACGTTGAAGGGCCGCGGCCGACGTGGACGGCATTGGTTCATCGCTGGTTTCGCTGGAGCTGTTAGCAGCGTTCAGAAGCTTCTTCGAGGGCAGGAAGTGCACGGGGAAGCTTTTCGCGAGGAAAATCAGCAGCTCGAGAGTGTGACGGCAGACGGTCGGTGACGCTTTCGGGTGAATGGTCAGCGGACTTGCGTTTCCGATCGACTTTTCGTACTTTTTAAGGAACACGTTGGCACGACCACCCAGAGCCGAGTCCAGGCGCAGCTTCAGCCACTTGACTTTGTCGTCGTCGCGCTGGTGGTTCTTGGCGCTGCTTCTTGTGTTGGCGATTGGTTCTAAATAGTGTTCCATCGATTCTTCATTGCATCGCATGATGATGCTCAACAAAGACTTGATAATCCACTTTCGCGTTGGGATGTGGAAGCACAAGTTTCTGATGACGCGGTACAGACGCAGCGTGCTGATATTGGGATCGTCGATGAATAGCAGAACAAGAATTGAAGCGAGTGACTCTTGGTCCAGCAACGGCGCTCCGTTTCGTTCCATGTTGGCGGTGATCGAAGTCGCGTTCAAAGGCTGACCTCGCGTCAGTGCAAACGAATGACCGCCCGTGGTTCCGAACCCAAGCAAGTTGTGACGCGGCACATAAACGCGCGGATCTGCAATACGAGCCCGATTAGCGACAATTGCCCGGAGTGACGTGGAGTTCAGCGCACTGAGTAGGCCGCTGACACTCGGACGAGTATACTCACTTCGGTTACCCGGATTTCTCAACGCGTGAGTGAAGCTCGATGTCAAAATTCTTTCTTGCATTTGACGATTTCTTGTTTCCCAATCGCGACGAAGATTCTGAGCTTCAGCTGCGAGCTCTGGAGGCAGGGAAGCGATTTGCGAGTCTTCCATATCGGCGAGAATCTAAAATAAATTTAAATTGAAGTAAAATTTTAAAGAGTTTTGCAAAAAAAAATTACAGCTTGACGCAACGACGGTTGCAAATTCTGGAAGAATTCCGCGGTATTGACCGGGTCATTCGGGTTAGCCGCAGCTGCGGCTTGTCTCTGTTGATCCATTCGCTGTTGAGCCAGGACTTCTTCTTGAATGTTCAGCGGCAGTGCGGCCAGGAACTCGGGATTCACGTCGGCCACTTGAGCTTCCTGCATTGCTGCACTGGCTGTGGTGACCTGCGTTCTCTGTCGGATTCTTTGTTGTCTAAAAATGCGCAAGTTCAAATTAATTTCCAGTTCACTCTTATAAACTTGTGAAACTCACCTCATATGTTCTTGAATGACTTCATCTCTCATCTCTTGTGGAAGCGCAGCCAAGAACGACGGATCAACTCCTTCTGGAACTTGGAGTTCTCCAAGAATTGCACGAATTGCCGGGTCCATATCCGTGATCATGCCGCCGGACGCAGCTTCTCCTTCGACTACATTGGCATTGCCAGCTTCTGTCGGAGCTGCTTCACTTTCGTCGACGACTGCTGGGTTAGCTGTCGTTCCACCAACAGCACCTTCTTCGTCGTGTTCGTCTTCATCCTCTGTGTCTTCGTCGGACGAATCAGAATCGTCGGAGTCATCATCGGTTGGCAGTGGGATTTGACCAGCTTCAATGGTCATGCTGTTCTCGTTGGCCAGTGGTTCATCTTCGCTGTCAGCGTCTGTGTCACCACGCATTGGATGGTCGTCTTCCAAGACAACGAAATGAGCTTGCGAGCTTTGATCTTGGATGTTCAGGTTGTTGACTTGCTGCGCCTGTTCACTCGATGGTGTTTCACGGTTCAGCATGTTGATTTCGCCAGTCTCAATCTGGTGGTTGTTTGGCGAGTAGTTTGGCGAGAAGGAGCGAGAGTTGTTGGCTGACGCAGAAGATTCTTCATTGTCCGATGCCATTTCTACGTCAAGATCAAGGTTCAACGTGTTGTCGGTCGTTATTTGCTGTGGTGGTGCAACGATTTGCGTTGAAATGGTGATTGGCTCGATGGTACTTTGACCAGTTGCATTGTTGGATGACGTCGATTCGTTGACATCCATGAACGCGAAGTTCAAGTTATTTGATGACGTCTCCGGGTTTTCCAAAGATGTCGAGTTGGCGGATTCCAAGACTTCCAAGAACTGCATTGTCTCGACGCTTCGTTCTTCTCCCAAAGTTTGGTTGGACTCTTCCGATGGGTGCGAAACGCGGATCGGTTCAACAGGTACTGGCACGATGGCTGCCAAAGCACTTGACAAGGCGATTTCAGGTTGCACGTTGATGTCAACTGAATCTTCTTCGTTTGATTTCTTGCCATCCTGGTTGCGTTGCTTAGCTTCTTCTTCCTCCAAAGGCTTCTTCTTACGTTTGCCTCGGATTTTGCTTAACTCGGCAGATCTCGATGCATCAAGCTCTGGCACCATTTCGTCACAAATGACCATGCAGAGGTCAGAGTTGGAGTCGGGCCCAGAAATCTTGTTCTCTTCCTGCCACCATCCCAAGGCTGACGGATGGTTGTTCAAGTGATTGGCGAGTGTGCGACCGAACCAGTAGCCAGACTGATCGAGCATTTCGAAGTCGAGGTCGTCGTTCGAGAAAATGCTGAAGCCGTTGTCCATGACAACCACTCGTGTTCCGTCTCTGAAGTAGAGCGGGTCGTTTCCGGCAGTGCCGTTTCCTGTAGCTGCGTTTTGTTGGTTCTGTCGCTGATTTTGGCGAAGTTCCAACATTCTCTGGAGAATCACGGGCGGATTGCGCGAGTTGATGTTGATGAACTGGTAGCGACGTGCGCGTCCCGATCTTCTGGCTGTTTGCATAACGGCGCCTTCAGCGACATGCAATCGCTCATCCGGTCTATCAGCCGAAGCTCCGTCAGGTCGTCCTGAAAGCAACGGGTGGTTGTTGGGAGGCGGCGCGTTTGTATTAATCGGCGCAGCTGCGGCTTCATTGGAAGCATTTGACGGCGCACCTTGAGCGGAGTTGGAATTGTCGTTCCCGCCTTGTTCGTTGCTGTTTTCGTTGAACAAAATCGGGAAGTTGGCGTTGAACAGGAAGTTCTGTGGTTGTTCATTTGCATTACTGGCGTTAGTGGCATTGTTAGCTACGGAAATGCTTAGAGTTCCACCAACCTGAGCGTCGCGGTCTCGAACAGTTCTGTTCTCGCGTGTTTCAGCGTTGTTGTTGGCGTTCGCAGTGTTCTGAGCGTTGTTCGAGTACTGAATCATCAGAATGTCCTCGTGGTCGCGTTCGATCTCTGGAATCGACGGCGATAAGTGGCGACCGTACATGTGATGGTGATCGTACATCTCGAAAGGCTGCGTTTCTTCGTCTTCATCGAGCTCCGATCGTTCTTCAGCTTCTTCTTCCTCGTCATCGTTTTCGATTTCTTCTGAAACAAAACATAAATCGTCTTAAAATTTGTTTTCTTTGAGTCACGCGAGTGTATTGGAACAGGTTGAATTGTTACCAACGAGCCAACAGGTGCATTCGCTACTTACCAACTTCGTCCATTTCGCGTTCTTCATTGTCAGAGGCGTTCGACTCGGAATCACCAGAGTCGCTGCTCGATTCTTCGTTCATCTGAACATTCATTAACTCGACATTTTCGCGCAACATTCTGCGGCGCTGTTCACCGTCGTTTTCTTCTTCGTTGTTTTCGTCTTCATCTTGATTGCCGTCGTCGGCATAGTCGTTGATCCCACGCAACTCTTCGCTGATCAGAGTATCGAGGATTTCGTTCAAGTGAACCTCTCCAAGCTCGCTTTCACCGACAAGCGAGTCGATGGCGGCGCTGGACATGTCTCGATCGGTGTTCTGTTCAGAATCGTCGGCCAGCATTTGCTCGTCTTGGGCGTTCGTGTCGCTGATAGTTGCATCGTTCTGGTTGTTTGGGTTTGGAGTCATGCCAGACACGGTTGCCGTGGTTGCGTTGACATTGTTACTCAATTGCTCGGAGTTTCCTTGCGTGTTTGGCAATTCTTCGACAGCGTCTTGCTGGATGGACGCACCTGCGTTGTTGTCGTCACTTTGAGCTGTTGTCGATCGACGAGGTGGAACCAATTTCTTGTACTTCAACGGCATTGAAGGCATCGGCTCGTTGGTCAATCGCAACAGCATCTCGAGTGGCTTCAATAAATGATTGATCGTGGCCGTTGTGTTAGGACCGCCAAGTTCGAGGTACTGCACGGCTCTGGCGATGTCGGTGATGATTCCCTTCTCAAGCATGATGTAGAAGATGTTGTGACGCAACTGCGAGTGGTTGTTCGACTTGAAGAACTGGTTGTTGTCTCCATTTCCACCGTTGTTTTCGATCATGGCTGGAATCAGCGTTGCGAGTCCTTCAATGTGCAAATGCTTTTCGTTCGTTTCTGGTTCGTTTAACGCACGCTGTAGTGCCAATTTTACTTCTTGCACGACAGTTTCCTGTGCTTGCGTGACATCCGAAGAAGCAATCGCCGAAATGAGACTCTGTGCCATCGCAGGGCACTCGCGGTCCATGTTGACGTCGTTGATGTGGAACATACGGTCGAGGATGAACGACAAAGCAGTCGTGTCATCTCTGATCATCGACGAGATTCCAGCTCGGTACTTGTGTTCCGTGATGTAAAGCGCGACGGTCTGGTAGCTTTTCACCGACTCGGCCAAGATTTTCAAGATAGCAGACTTAGACAATAATGGTTTGTCACTTCCACCAGCTGTCTTGTCTTTGGGATCTTCGGAGTTCGAAGTCTGTTCCTGGTGTTCGTTGGTTGCGGTGAACTTTTCTTTGCGTGTGCTTTCTCTGCTCGACGACTTTTCTGGTTGCATCCACAGTAACTTTTGGCTGGGATCTGGAGCTTCATCCGGCTCGACGAGTGCCTTGAGCAACTTGCACACTGCAGACATTGCAGTCGAGTGCTCGATATTGTATTTGACGTTTGTCGCAACTGGAACAGACTTCATGATCAATCGCTTCTCGTCGGGAATCGCCGATCGCTTCATTGAGTCGAAGTCGACGCGGAGAACCTTGAGAGCGGCTTCCTTGAACAACTGCGGGTCGCGGTAAACGGCAGAGTTTAATTGACGAATCAGGAACAGGAGTTCACGGTGACCTGGTGGGATTGTGGTCAATGTTCGGTTAGCGAGAACATTTTGAATCGCAAGCGACAAAGTTTTCGGTTCCTCGATGACGTGACGGATCAGCAAAGTCGCCAGCGTCGTGAATCCGATGTACCCAGAGCTTTGCTTCATGTTCAACAAGACGTCAATGCCGCCGAAACGAGCAAAGACTTCAGCGATGTTGTAGCTCTTAGTCAAGCGGACGACAACTCGCATGATTGCGTGAAGAGTGTCGCGATCCAACTGCTGGTGTGCCATCAATTGAACGCACGAAGAGACGATTTCTTCGGGAACGAAGCTGCTTAAAGGCTCGAGCTCGATTTCTTCCAGTTGTTTTGCGTAATTCTTGGCCGGCACGTCAACGTCCATCAAATTGACAGGCTCTGGTACCTCTGTGACAGCGGGAGCTGATGAAGTCGATGGCTGAACTGTCGGCGTGACTTCAGCTTGGTCTTCCGTAGCATTTTCAGCTTCTTCTGCTTTTTCGTCGAAGGCTCCGCTCGGGTTGTTCATCGTTTCAATTGATCGCAAAGCCATTATGATTGGCCGGTGATTTGAGCTCTCTTCGTTGATCTGCGACATGCACTTGAAGTTGATCGTGTAGCGATGACGGCTGAGAACGAGATGGATCTCGCTTTCACCAGCCATGTAGGCGTCGTTGATCATTTTGTTGTGTTGCGGCGAGTAGCTGTTCCACTTCGATGTCCCGATGTCGTACCACTGCCAAGTCGTTGTGCAAATCTTATGCATTTGCTGCTTCTGCTTGGTCGACAAGGCGACTTTGTCGTACAAATCCAACAACAAGGCCAACGGCGCAAGCCATTTCGGTGTCGGTAGGACTTTGTTCATCATGGAGACGATCATTTGGTAATCGGTCAGCACTTTGATGAGTCTCGGGATGATCGTGTACTTCTTGAGAGCGTTGGCGCATGGAACTTTCATGTCTTGATACTGCCCTTGGAAGAACAGAGTAAACAGATGAATTCTCACGGCTGTTTTGTTCGCCATCTCTCCGGACACCAGTTTGTCGCTCTTCTCTTTGTAGTTCTTTGTGCTGCGTTCGTTGTCTTGCACAAGAATTTCGATCAAGAACTGGATGCAGTTGTAAATCTCTTTGCACAGCGTGTCCAACATTTCATCGCGCCACATCGGGCCGTTTCTCTTTGTGACTGTGATCAGAAGGTCGCAAATCTTGTAGACCGTTTCTGGGAGTTGGTCCAAGATGTTCAGGCATGTCACCAGAAGGTTCTGGGTGAAGTCGTCGAGTTTCTTCTTCGGCAAAGGCTGTTCGAGAAGATATTTCTTAATCACTTCTTTCTGCTTGTTCTTGGCCGCTTCGGCTGCTTGCTTGGCTTTGTCATCACCGGCGACCTCAATTTTGGATCCACCAGGAGAAACTTCCATGCTGACGGCAGGAGTTGACGGTGCGATTGGTGTCGACGATCGGGCGTTGCCCAAACTGTTCAGGATCGCGCGGATGACTTGCTCGTCTTCTTCACCGACGTCAATGTCCATGTTCACAGGTGCTGGAGCGTTCGGTGCGACTGCTGCTTGCAGTTGTGAGCTTTCGTCGTTAATCAGGTCTAGCAGCATCGATGCACGGCTGCCGGGATTACTCAACAGGTACTCGGTTGCACCTTCAAGGCTGAGATAGCGACGCAGAGCGTAGATGCTTTGTTCTCGCGAGAATCCCATGTCGACAAGCTGACGCAAGTTGTCTTGGTTCACATCGGCAACTGTTGAGGTTGAAGGCTCGGCAGCACCGGCGACGGCGATCGAAGTTGGAAGAATCGCCTTTGGTTTGTTGTCCAACGATATGGCAACGCCTTGACCGTTCTTGTAGTACTTTGACTGCAAAACTTTCTCGCCTTTGATGATGTGCTTGAGAATTGAAAGCATCGACTCGGTCATGCGAAGGCCGTACGACTTCAGTGGCTTGAATCCCCACAAGTGTTCGATGCTCAGGAACGCGTTGCGATGCATGTAAGTCAGATAATGCTTCGTGTCGAAGTCCGGCTTGACGCCACGAGTCTTCGACGTGATCTGATGCGGAGATTCGATGATGTACTTGAGGTTTACCATCTTTTCAAGGAGCATAAGCCAAGCGTCGAGTGCTTCACCGGTTCCATCGGGCAAATTATGATGTTCAATCGCGCGGTGGATTGGAATTGTGTAACCGGCGCTCAATGTCCAGCGGAACATTTCAAAGAACGCTTCGAGGCCACCTTCTTCGATGAACTTCTGCAGCATCAAGTGATAAGCGAAGCGCTTCTCGTCGAACAGCATCGGGCTTGTGAATCCGATCGAGCAGATAAGGAAAGTCAGCTTCAGCTTTGGAACTGGCGACGTCGGCAATTTGCTGAACGAGAGTCCATCGACCAAGATGAAACTCAAAACGCGCGCGATTTCTCTTGAAGTAGGTGAAGTGTGCGGTTGAGCTTGAACAAAGTTCTGTCCTCGTCTTTGACGTAACGGCGATCCGACACAGAGTCGAACCAAGAGTCCAAAAAGCTCAGCCAAGGCTCGTCCCAAACGCGATGAAGCGCCGAGCAGAGACTTGATGTACTTGAGTTGACTTTGGGAAGCGACGAACTTGACACTCGACTCGTTAGGCTTGACTTTGCGCAATGCGCCAGTGCTTGAACCGTCCACGTCCATGTTGCTGCTGGTTGACGGCGTTCCTGGTGTCAGGTTCTCCATCACTGACAAATTCGAAACAATCTCGTCCCAGTTCACTTCGATGATGTTCTTCAAGTCGCTTGCGCCGAGCTTCTCCATTTCATCCTTTCCGAACTCTGAGCCAGGTGGAATGATGTCGTCGGTGCAGAGGGCCAACAGAAGTGTTGACTCCCAGACAAGGCCGGTGTAAAGCATGACAAGTTTCTTCAGCAGGAACATTCCAAAGTTGTTGTCTTGTCCCCACTTCATGAGTGATAGCGTTCGAATGTCACTTTGTCCGCTGCGGCAGACGTGAACTAACATTACGACGTATCCGTGGACGGCGCTCATTGCGTGAAGAAGCGGCGTGTAGTGGGCATTGGTGAATGCGTGGTTGATGTCTTGGCAGTTGGCGAGTTCCTTCAACAAGACGCTGCTGCTTGTGTGCTCCTGGTGGTTCATCAGCGGCTTCAGCTGTTCAACAATGTTTGAAAGCTGCTCCAAGGCAACTTGCAGAACTTGCGGCTCGTGTGTCAAGTTCAGAATTGACTTGCATACTGATGCAACCGCTTGGGCTGTGGCGGTGATCGGTGAATTGAAGCTGGTGACTGGGAAATTGGGCAAGGCCAATATCGACAACAACGGTCGCAAACCTCCAGAAGTCACGAACTCACGGCAATGATCGTCCGTTGAGTTGTTGCTTAGAATTGCTTCGAGGAACTTCATCGTGTTGAGTGTGTAGTCGATGAGTGCGATCGGGATTCGCTCTGAAGTCGTTGGCGACACTGTTTGGGATGTGCTAGAACCACTTGCGACAACGCCACCTTGAGCACCGTTTGCATTCGCAGCTTGGTTGTGGGACGACGTCGAGACTTCTTCTTCGTCCTCGTCGTCTTCATCGGAACTTCCACCGTTATCGTTGTTGCTGTTCTGTCTTGAATTTGGCATCTGTGGAGACACCTCGTTCTTATTCTGTGCCCTCCAGCAAATGTACTTGGGATCCGTTCCAAGCTCGACGATTTCTTCCAGCAATTTGATGATCGCTTTGATTGCAGGCGTCTTTAAGCTCGGCTGGTTGCGCATCAACTCGTCCATTGCGTTTCCGATGTTCGATGCGGTGTCGCCCATTGGATCGGAGCTGCGTCGTCGTCTCATGGCCGAGAGATACACCGGCGAGATGAGAACGCGGAACAGTTTCTCGAACGGGTTGTACTTTACGAAGCTTTCCAAGCCACGTGTGTTCAAGCACAGCGCACTGAAGACATTCGGCAACGATCCAAGCACTTCACGTGTGGCTGGCACGTCTTTCTTAAGGAGCGCTTGCAAAACGACGTCGGTGAGTCCATTGTCTTGCAGAGATGACAGCAAAGACGGTTCTTGGAAGACGTAAACAGTCACAACATCAGTGGCGAGCAGGAACAGCGATGGTCCGTAGTACTCGGAGTTGCTGATGATGTGCTTCAGCGACTCGGGGAGCGTTCCCTCCATGATGTGACGAATCGAGTCGGAGAATGCAATGTCTTGAATCGCTTTCTTAAGGAAATTCAGCATCGATTTCAAGAGAGCGGCGCGCTGAGGCAAGCAGGTGCGATTTGAGTTCAGGTTCGTGGTCGACGTCGACAAATCGTTTGTTTTACTGCTGTTGCTGACACCGCCGAGCGATTGCGTTGAGGTTGTCATCGCATTTCCGCTGGTCGTGGCGAGATACGTGTCGTCGTCGCCGTACTGACTTCCGGTATCCATCGCCTCGTCAATATGCGTAACATTTTTGTCGTGTTCGATGTCAATGTTGGGCTTGATCTCGTAGGATTGCTCCTTGCGACACAAGTTGACTTCCATGTTGAGGCGTTTGATGAATGTAATGAGTCCATAGTTGGATTGAAATGATTGCATATCTAAGTTGGTTATCAAGTCTATAACTCTCACAGCACGTGTTACAAAAGTAATATGTTCCAGCTCTGAACCCGACCAGTTGATGACTCGCAGCAAGCTCTCCATCATTCCGCACGACACGAGCGACTCTGCGCCCGGCTCATAGCTGGCCAAATGATACAGGAAACTGAACAAAGCGGTTGCCAGCTGGAGCGGAAAGAGATTATCGTCGTTTGCCGGCGTTGCTGGCGGGTCGGAAGTTGTTTGCGGCGCAGATTTGATGGATCCGGTGAGATTTGCGATGCAATTGCGGACGAGAGTGGGAAGGAAGCCGTGATACGACGACGCACCTGTCACTTCGATGATCGTGTTCAAACGAGATTCAGATTTTCTGCAATAAAGAAAACAATAATTGAGATGATGCAACGTGGACTCCAGTGATAAGAACTTACCGTTGATATTGTGAATTTCGCTCAAGGTGAATGATCGCAGTCAGCGTTCGCAGTGCTGAAGCACGAATTTCGACCAGGTTGAGCTGCTGAAGCTCGAGCAGTTCGACGAGCTCTTCGAGAAAGCCCGGGTAGATCAGTGTTGATGTGTAGCCCATGAGGGCGTCTGAGTAGACGAGGATTGACAGGGCCTGGAGGCGAGCTTGCACAAATAAGATGCGGTTCTCGTAGTTCCAGAAGCCGGTGGCGAGACGGGCTCTTGCGAAAAGGTGATATTTCTGGTCGTCGTCCAAGTGCTGGTCGAGTTCCTTCCACAGCTTGACGGTGATGAGCTTCGGGTCGTGTTTGGAGATGTTCTGGTGGTCAATTACTTGAAGTGCTCCGCTCTTCGTGTAATATTCGTAGTAGAAGTGGTAGATGGCTTTGGGCATCTTTTGGTCGGGACGGCAGCAGTCAGCCAGACCGAATCCGCACTCTTTGCCGCCGTAGGGCTCGGCGATGTGCTTTAACCGACTCAGCAGAGTGTTCTTCTTGTGACTGCTTAGGCGTGAGATGAAATTGCTTCGCTTCGAGAACATGTAAAGCAGGTTGAGGACGCCGAGAATGATCTCGAGGTCGGTAGACAACAGCAGCTGTGTCAGGTGTTCGACCGAGTTGTAGAGATGTCTCGAAAAGCTGTGCTCGATGAGTAGCGTCGTGAAGTTGAGTACGAGGAGGAGAAGCTTTCGGCCCTAAAAGGTGAAAATCCGTTAATATTGAAATCGTTTCGCAAATTGCAACGCAACTCACCTTCTCAAACTGCCCCGAATCACACATGATGTAGATCTGATTGTCCTCATAGTGAGTGGCTTCCTCGAGGATCTCATCGAATATGTCCAAAATGTCGATCCAGTGGAACAGCTCGCACTTGCCGAAGGTCCAGGTCTCGATCTTGCTCAACTCCTCGATCAGCTCCGTCCGATCACAGGACTTCAGCTTGTCGATGAGGTTCTGACATTCAGGCGGCACCTCAGAAGTTCCCTTCTTCAACCGACTGGTGTCGACTTTCATGTTGAATTTCTTCTTTCTTTATCTTCACTCAGAATGACTCGTCTAAAACGAAATATTCGCTTAGTTCGCAGTTAAGGACGCGGAAAGGCGGGATTTTGGTGGGAATCTAACAGCTCTCGGTTACTTTGCACGGGAAGGTTCCGTTATTGCTGTAAAACTCCGCAATTACTCGCAAGAAAATAATTTAAATTCGTGAAAAATGGCGATGGCTGACGAAAAAAGCGACAGCGACTGAGAAATCTCGGCCAACCCGATGTTTACTAGCACTTGCACAACGGGGCCAACTCGACTCTTCACCGGAACAAGGAATTTCAGGGGAAAAAACGAGATTTCGCGACGCGACGGAAGGAAGTGACCGTGAGCGATTAAAGGAAGAAGAAAACGGATTTCAGTCTTTTTCCGTAAAGATCCTTTGGAGGTTAAGCATTTCGCAATTGAAACATGTTAACGCGCTGAGAATCCACCGATCAGCAGAACTTTCACGCCAAATTGCGTTTCGACACGAGAACACAAAGAAAATGGGGCGAAAAACTCACGAATTGGAGATGCTTCATTCCACCAACAAAAACTTTAGGATTTATTTTCACTCTGCGAGCTCTTCCTGAACGGTCGATCAATCGGATCCGCGACTGTTTGGTTTGTGGATTGGTTCCGCTAACTTTTTTAGTCTTGAATCGCCTTTATCGGGCCTAAATAATTTTCTTTTAAATTTCTTCTGCAGGAGACCTCGAAGTTGCTAATATTTATCAAGTTGACTCGTGGCTTGACTTGTACTTGACTCAAACTAAACTTCGACTTGACTTGAAAAGCAGCTAATTCAAATTTCAACAAACCGGTATAAACTTTAAAACCATCAAGAACTAAAATTCACTTCCGATCAAAATTCTTCAACCATAAATTGCGCACTGAAGTGTGTAATCAAATCATACTACCCTCCACTACCTGAAGAAACCCAATCCCATAAAACCACACGATCATCACAGCATGGAAGGCAACGAACAAACAGAATGTCTTTCGACACTTGATCTTGTTTATCTTCTCAGTAAGTCGCTGAGGCCTCGAGAGTTGCACAAAAATGACGTGTGAGTGGCAATATCCAATCAATTGATTTTGCAAATTTCCGTTTTAACTCGAAAGCCATCGGACTGGGGAACACGAGATGTGTCATATCTCGTCATCTCATCGCTTTGGTGCCATTTTCTTCTGCAAACATCGATTCTTTCGTCTTATTTGTGGTTCTTTGTCTCTTCACCGGTTCTATCAGACAATGCGACATTATGTTGCTTCATGCTTTTAACATCTCCGGACTAATTTATATCGTGCGGTTTTAAAAATGCTCTTGAGCTTAAAGTGACACTTTAATACTTTTAACGAAGAAAGTCGTGAGAGTTTAGACTCGAAATTGATCTCAATTTATTATGGGAGTTTGTCGATACTCAAGTGACTATTTGCCTCTGTTTGAGTGCTAGTTTTACTGAGGCTTGAATTTGGTTTGAACTTTTCCATTTTTTTTATCGGCCCGGGTGACCTTACACATGGGCAAAAATCTGAGGAAAATTCATTCTGTAAAATAAAATTATCAAGAGGCACAGAACTGTTTTATAATTTAGTTTAAATGTGGCAAGGCTCTTGATAGCGTTTTAAAACTCGAAAATGCATTTGTTATTTTGAACAGACAGCGTTTGAAACCATTGACAATGGTTTTTTTTGCATTTTTTAAGCACCATGTGAAGTTTTTTGTTATTTAAGCAGAAAATTACAGAAGTTTTCTAGCCGTTGACCTCAATAGAGCTGTAACTACTGCAAAATATTCTCCCATCAAAGTGTTGCGATGAGTAAAATGCAAATTAAAGGCTTTCATGCCGTTGGTCATGAAGACGATTCGAGCGAGTAGATTACTTTTCGATGTTTGTTGGAAACCGTTCTCCCAGAACACTTTTCGGCAGGTGACGGAATTCACTGGCTGTTTGACACGTTGCTCTGCCAGCATACCTGTTTAATTATGATGTGTGTCATTAGCCACGTCAGAAAGTCACGCAAGCTGCTTTCACTCTTGTTCTTAGTTCACGTTGTTCCAAGTCCCCCAACACATTGTTTCAATTCCGCGAACCGATGGCAGATTGTCATTCAAGTGTTGCTAACTGGAAATGTTACATAAAATTATCTCACAACGTGCGTGACGGCGAGCCCATCGCAGATATGCGCGAAACTAATATTTATCCTAATGCATTAAGCATTGCACCTGTTTGAACAGCTCGATCCACGATTCATGTTCAGCGTCAAGTGCCTGCGCGATTTCAATGCTCGTTGGCAAGATCGACACATTCGGTAAGAGAAAAACCAGAAGCCAATACGCTAAAATATTATGCAAACACACCGATCACCGATTAAGTTCATGTCGAACATAAAATAGGAATTTTCTCGGCTGCAAAGTGAAAACTCCGGCTTTGGTATGAACCAAAAATTGCCACAAAATCAATTTTCATACGCCACTTAGCTGAAACGACTGGCATTAAGTCGGACTTTGTTTTGATAGGCCGAGAGTGTCTTAACGTTCAATAGAAACAGTTGAAGCTTTAATGGTCGTATTTGAGACAGATCTAAGGCCAGCCAATCTTGTCACATGACATTCCGGTATGATTTATTGCCGTTTCATTCACTTCATGCTCATTAACAAAAGAAAAATAATTAAAAAGTGTACCACGATCCCGCTTGAAAGTTGATCTAGGCTAAATGGTCCCGAGTGCGATCGTTTGCCAAAAGCTTTTGCGCCTGAAATTTGCAAACAAAGTGTGAATTTTGCAATGCAGTGTTCGTTTACGACCGCAAAGCAACGTGAAAAGTGATTTCGATGAAGTAGAGTGATCAAAATAAATGTTTTAATGGTTTAATAGACTGCAAGCTAGTGAGCTATTGAATGCTTTGCTAATTCATAGTTGTTAATTGAAATGAACGGAGACATTGAAAAAGTAAATCGGCATAGTTGGGAGAAGGTAAAATGGAAAGTTTTGGGACATAGAAATTGTTTGTAAGCTGAAATTATAGGGAAAGGTTTGGTTATTCAAGAACCGACGTCACATCGCGTCTTTTATGATCGTCAATCAAGTGTCTGTAGGGGCATCAGTCAAGTGCCTATAGTATAAGCAGACTAGTGGCTGTAAGATCGTCAGTCAAGTACCTACAGGGTTTCTAGTAAAGTGCCTGTAGGGTCGTCAATCATGTTGCTGTAGGTTTTCAATCAAATGGCTGTATTTTCATCAATCGAGGGCCTATAGGTTCTTAAAACACAATTTCAATAGTGATATAGCTTTAAAACACCCACAAATTAAACTTACTCAACTGAAACATAAGTTTAAGTTTAAATTTCAGGTAAAAGCTGAAACAACTGCACTTCGATTCGATCTTCTGGGATACAAGCAAGAAACACTTGCGAAAATCTCATTGTGCAGACCTCTGTTGGTGTCCCTGGCAATAGCTTAAGCCCAAGTTTGAAATGCTTTGTCACGGGTTTTCGCTTTTTGTGTTCGTTCTGTGCGCAAAGATCATTAAACAATTTTTTTGACTTATTTAAAGTTCATGAATCATGATGTTCGTGGATTTATTAGCTACTTTGCTGAAAGTGAAAATGTTTTTCGCTGTTTCTTCATCTTTTGTGAATCAAGTTATTTATGCTTATTAAAAGCTGTTCATGATTCATGTTGGAAAGCATTTCCTGGTCAAGATTCATCTCAATTTTCGTTAAATTACGGACATTGATGAGTCGAAATCTCTTAAATCAAATCGACGGTATCTTCACAAAGTTTCTCTACTCAGATTACCCAGCCGGCCCAAAATGTATTCTCGTCTCGAAATAATTGTCGCATTGTGTGAGAACAGAAATTGAAATTTCCCGTGTTTCTGGCTTCATTTCAAACAGAAATTCTTCTTCGGCCGTCAAGAGATTTTCGCGAAGAACAATCGGAGTTGAACGACAAACGAAAAATGAGAAGACGAAGCATGGAAATGACACATCGAAGAGAGAAGAATTCCCATGACTTCCTTTCCTGCTTGCTCGCTCGCGAGTTGCCCGATGAAGCGCACTCG
>JPYR01000060.1:114754-143955 GCA_000775305.1 Belgica antarctica | reverse complement strand
AACAAATGAGCTGTGCCATGTTAAGAAGAAAAACTTTCATGGCCGCTCAACACATCGTTAGAGGAACAACGGGTGAATATTCAAGGCGTGGGTGTTTCTGAGAAAACTAATCAGATTTGCCTATTTTTCTCCGCTTCTAATGAATGTCGAACGTAAATTGATATTTGTTGGCACAAAGACTAAGTCACGGAATGAGACATCTGAACGACGTTTCTTTGCATCGCGGAACATTTTGAATTAAACAGACTTGAATTTAAATGTTGTTATTTATTAAAGCTAATTTGTAAATAAACTAGCATTTAATGAAGCTAGCCACGTATTGAATTTCACGAACTCAAGAAGGCGGAGTTGAAACTACTTCCAAGAAAAAAATCATTTTGATCAGATGAAGCGAAGTGAAGACAATAGAAATTTAAGAGAAAAATCATAGTTGGAACACGACTTTCGCATAAAATCTCAGGAGAATGCATCAGTGATGGTCGTTTTATCAGCTGCTGACCTACAACCGTCAGTAAATGCCTTAAATTTACTCAGTTAACTATGCTGCCAGCCTTCAATTGTTTCCGTTCTGTGACAATAAACACTCAAGAATCCGTAGAAAGCGCACTGCGTCAGGTTGAGCGCCATGTAATTGTCTACAATGTCTGATAAATTGTTTACAGAAGCATTTCTGGAATTGCTTGCCTCGTCAGATATACAAAAAACCAACTAGACAATAAACGGAATTTCACGGTGGAACCTGAGACTGCACCTCGATAATTAAACAATTGATCCAAGTTATGACGGAATTTGTCGACTTCATCGACGATGATTACAAATTAACTTCCGTTACATTTTCCGAACAGAATTTCTCCGCTCGTTGATTTATTGGAGTATCGCAAGTTGAAACGAGTTATAATCTCAAGGAATAAATCATTTTCTTCTCTCGCTCTGTTCATCACCATTCAAATTCAGCAAAAGCCACTTCAGATGGCGGCGAGGTCGGGCGGGTTGTGCACTCAAAATATTGGAAAGGCAAACAAAGAACCGAAGCCAGAATGAATGGAATAAATTATCAACTTTATATCTCGTTATTAAACACTCAACTGTGACCACCTTCCCGGAATCGAATTAACACGTACAGAAATCTCCGAGTATTCAAATAATACCAACGACGTGCCAAAGAAAGACACAAACCCGATTCTCTTCCCAATAAATTTCGAGTATTTATGTTGTCATTTACATATCATCTTGTTGGGTCTGAGGAAAGCACACAAAAGAAACGTTAACTAATCTTTCAAATTATTAAGCGATGAAAGCAATGAGAGAGATTTCGAGTTATTAGAAGAATAACTAATGACTGCACCACCACTGCACCTTGTTTACTTATCTTGTTGAACAAAACTCAAACATGAAGGATGTTGAGTCAACAAAGCTAGGTCGAAGCTGGGCTTTTTGTACTACATGAACGTGAAACTCTGTTCATCTTTTGTGCTAGGCTGTCGGCTTCTTTTTACCGACATTCTAAACAGTTTGGATTGTTAAACAAACGCATTTCAACAAGCGTAGGCACATTAGAAGCTGCAGCGAACAAACCGGATTTGTAGCGATTGACATGTCGAATGCGCAGTAAAAGTTTCGTTTAAGAACAGCTCAATTATGAGTTATTGTTTCATCGGTAATAATTTAATCGGCTGCTCATATTCGAAGCTGAAAAGGTGGAAATTGTTCTCATTATGTTTTGTGCTCGAAAGTCTCGTCAATTAACCTGACGGTTCCCACGGGCAACTCAAATGGCAAATAAAGCAGAGATTGGCCGATTATAAACTTGAATTCTTTTTATTTGCTTATGCTGGGAAGAACGTAACATGACCAACTAACACATTTCTATCTTCTCCGAACTCCTTGCTTCATACCTGCACTTTTGGGCACTTGAAAATCGAAGCAAAAGGAAGAAGCGACATTGGAAAACGTTTAACATCAAAACTGTTGTAGTTTGATGTTTCTGAAAGCCGGCTTTCCTTTCACGACACCTCGCATCACCCTAAACGAGCCTCAAAAAATCTCGGCCCTGACATTCAAACGAATTTCACGTCATTTCTCAATAGCATCTCGAAACAACAGAGCGAACGAAGATGAAGATAATGAAATGCAGCGGCTCGAAAAGAAATGCCAAATAGTGGAAAAGGCAGAAAGAAAACAAACAAAACGTGATGGTCCATCAGCTGCATCAGGAAACGATGACGGGGTGATGCTGAGGCATGGTGTACACAGGGCGTTCACGCTTTCAACGTCAAATTAAAAATAATGAGCCACATTGAAAATCATTCTTTCATCAAGCGAAGTTTTGTGAACAAGAAGACAAAAAGTTTAAAATTTAATGTTCAGTGCAGATATGAGAAGTGATTTGAAGGTATGAATGCATTTGTAGACAGTTTTTGTCAAGTTTGAATTGAAATAATTTTCTCAGCTGCCTTAATAACATTTATTCACTCAAATCACACGCATAAATACGCCAAAATGAATACAATTATCTCAGCTTCGTGTACGACAAGATAAAACGACAAGGAAGACGATTTTTGTATGCAAACTGCAAGGTTCTGGCAAACATTTTGATCCGTCGAACGTGCACTCGCTTAATTAATATAATGATTAAAATAAGTTTGAAATTCATATCACCGGTAATTGGACGGTAAATGGTTATTGTTATTAGTTATCTGCACCATCCTGTTCAACTTTCTGGCCTCAAACTCGTTTTTTGTCATGTTTTTATGACATTTCCTCCATCCCGAAGGGCTATCAATAGGAGATAATTATGACACTGATTAAATTAAATCGCCCTGGCCCAAAACATGACGCGGAGAGAAATTTTAACATCATTTTCCGTTTTCTTTGTCCACCAGCGTCATCTGAAATAAGCAGCAAAGCGGTGCAAGCATCTCAGCCTGACCCATTTTTGGCTAAAATTTATTGCTAATATTTTATGTGGATACCGTAAAAAGACTTTTTTGTGTCGCATATCGCAGCTGTCAGAAGATGGAACCGGACGCAAAAAAATGCATTAAAGAATTTTTGCGAACGACACCTACACGGATACTCGTATCGGTCGTCTTCGGTGAATTTTTGTCCCTTTCGCAATTATTAACACAGTGTTGCGGCAGAAATTTGAAGCAATTGCGTTCATAATTTATACGGTGACTGTTCCAAACACATTCGTTAGCTGCAGCTTGCAAAATTCGTTATCAAATGCCTGTATCCTACAAACACAATTTGATAAAAACCGCTGCAAAAGAAACAATTTTTCATCAATTATCTCTCACCACTCCAAGTTATTCGAGAAGAAAACTGTTATAACCTGTGCAGCTTCTGATTTGCACTTGAATATCTGCTTGCAGATGCAACTAATCAACTTGATGAACAAGCAAGTCTTTGTTTGCAACAGAACTAGATCACTTGGGCCATAATTGAACGCGATATGCAAATTTTCAGCGAAGCCCAGCATTTATAAAACACTAGCTTCACGGCATCTGCAATCCAATTCAATGGTCTCTACTCCAGCATTAGATAAGGCTTTTTCGTTCTGAACTCGAGGCATCTGTAGAGGCGAAGGCTGATGACCATAATTATATTATAACCATTCATTATTTCATGAATTTCCTTTGCCGTTCGTTCGTCTGAAGTCGTCAATTTCTCGTTTTGTGGATTAAAAGTACGCTGCGTTCAACATTGTCAATGCAATAATTGCCCAAGAGATCGGTTTCATACTTTGGTTTAAGGACTTCTTCAAACAAAACTGTGTTCTAAATTTGAAAGCTTCAAATCTAAGTTCTTTTAGTGAGAATCTTAATCAATATTCACTTCACTGAGTAATTGTTTAACCAAACTACATAGAAAATTAGTTTTTGAATTTCACACCAAGTCTTGTTTAAAGAAGCCATTGTTTGCTTTAACTATTTTTCGATAAATTTTTAAACTGTCCTTTTGCCTTGACCGGGTAACAGTTCTGCCCAACTACACGAGTGAAAGTCGGGAAGTTTTTAAATTTGTAGCCTTCTGTCGTTTGGCTTTTTTTCAGCATCTTCGCGTTCGAGAGAGAAGAAATTAATGATCTACAAATTTATAGGGTGAAAGTTTTGACATTTGCGAAGCGCATTCTTTAGGAAGTAATAGCAACAGAGACAACAGAAAGCTATCTCCCCGTAAACAAACGGCTCTCGTCATTTAGATGCTTTCGATTATTTTTTGCCCACTGCTTCTAATTGTTCTTAAAAACAATGATTTTCGATTTCTTCACCACAAGCAGCTTAAAGTGGTTATTAAATAAAATTTTCTTCGCGGTGTTTGTGCGAAATCTTAAGACGGAGAATTAAACTGTACGTTCAGTTCTGCGGAGATTTTGCAATTAAATTTTTATTTGGTTCTCGTGTCGTGGTCACTTTTATAATATATAGCAGAAAATCAGTGATTAGTGTGTAGTTGTGAATGTTTTATCTCGGGATTTTCTCTCAATTTTTCGGATGCTGCTGCCGCGCAACACACTGATATCGAAGATTTCTTCTTGTTATCCGATTTTTGATGATCAGCAACGATCATCGGAGAAAAAGTTCAAAGAGTTTAGTTGACCGTTTAGTGCAGCGATGATTGAAGAGTGTAGAAAACGTTACCACGCTGAAACGATCGTTCTTGTGTATGCATGTTCTGGCTTGTTTCATAGTTTCAAAGCCTATTTTTTGGGATCCCACTCTTGCTCGCTTCGAGTTCTTTCATAGTTAATTTCCTTGTAAACTTTTTTCGGCTCTTTAGTTGTGCACGAGTTCGATCTTCTTCTCTCGGATGTTTCTTCTTGATAAAGTCCGAGAAGACGACGAGCAAAGGAAGGAATAAAGAAAAGCATCTCTTCAACACATTTGCGGCCGTCGTGTTGGTTGTTTCGGGCTGTGGATGTAAATAATAATAATGTATATTAAAATTATTAAAGACGGTTATTCAGCTTCGTCTTTCAATATTAAAGCCTTTAAGTGATGCCTTTATAGGCAGCGAAGCATCTTGAAGACTTTTTTAACATTATTAAACAAAATCTCTTCCCGTGCACATCTCTGCGTCAGCTCTGGGGCAACGTGTATTAGTGGTTTCTATGTCTTATAGAATGAGCCGACGTCTCTCGGCCCGATGAAAAAGAGTTTAAATCGCTTTTTCTTACGTTTTGTGTTGCTTCTCGCGAGTTCTCTGAAGCATTCAAAGGCACCATCGGATATCTTATATTGTTGTATGTTTTGTTAAAATGCTCTCCTCAGTTTTATGTATGGTGTATCGTTGTAATGACGTGTGTGTTTTGTCCTGCTCGTTGATATTTTTTCTGCTGCCTCGGCCAAAAAGTTTATTTTTTATACTGACGGAAGAAAATAAAACAGAAAGTTGTAGAATTTTGGAGTGAAGTGAACTGTTTTTCTTGTCCTGCAGAAATCTGCACAGGTGAAATTTTTGCGAGTGGTGCGTCCGATTCGGCTTTTCGCTGATGATTTGTGCAAAAAAGTCAAGTCCGGAATAAAAACACAGCGAGCGCTTTGTTCTGGGTCGGAAGGCCTTACATTTTCACCATATTCAACCGATTCCCTTAAATCATTAAGCAGTAGTTCAATCATTAATGTAACGAAAAAAATAAGAAAAGAACGAGTTACAAACTGATGAAACAAAGAAAGTGTCGGGTCAGTTTGGTTTGTTTGTCTCTTTTTCTTTCTTCCTCGCCTCTCTCTCACTCTCTCTCCCCCTACTGTCTCCCCTGTGTATATGAACGTCAGATGTGTATGCAAGAAGGAACCAAGTATAATAAATTGCTTTTAGTTCTGCGAGTCCATGCGCAATTGTATTTATTAGAATGCACATACATAAGCTTAGGATTCGCTTATGTGAACGATGGAAAACCTTTCTAAACAGATTTTGATTTTTATGCTTTTCTTCAACATACAATTTTGTCATTGCACATAATTCATGCACACTGCAGTGGTGTAAGTCGAGGAAAGAATTGAAGAAAAGGCTGCCGTGTCGAAACATAACAATGTGCAAATGCATTCGTTAATGACGTGAAGCTTTGGCGGAAATCAGTGATCATTCATGGACAATGTCAACACCTTTGTGCTGGATGCTACACCGTCTTCAGAATTCAATCTTGACAAAATTTTACTCGAAAACTTATCAATCTTGCTTTGGTGTCGAACAACATCAATTCCGGGCTATAAACCATGCAAGCAAATGTTTATTTTATGATATGACACTTCTTTGAAGGAAAAGCGAAAACTTTTTAATTGAAAAAATAGGTCGTGTTTTTGGCACGTTTTATGTTTTGAGCTTTTGAACGACGCCTAATGAAACCGATATTCTGATTTAGAGTTGATCGTAAAAAGTGTCACGACTTCAGAAGCTTAGCGGAGATTTTTTGATTGATTGATCTGGCTTGTTATTGATCTTAGGTTTGAACCACTTTAATAACTGCAAAATTGAATTTGTCACGTTCCGTTCCTGATGAACAACCACAAAGCTTAAATGGAAATCGAATGAAATTTTGTTTCTCCTTTTACTAATCTTTTTATTAGTTTTCTTTTAATCAAGTGCCAATTCAGTAAACTTTTTTAAGACGACTTTGTCGTCTTCGTGATCTCTGTCTCCACTGTTAACTTCTGCACAACAAGCGACACTGGAAAGAGAGACGTTTTAAGAGATATAAAACGACTTTTTTGGTGTGAAATAATGCTATTAAAATTAAGTTTTTTCATTCGCTCGAAAGCTGCAGAGTTTGAAGATTTTAGCTCGTTGATGACAAGTCAATTCTTTTTATGTGCTGTTCTTTTCGACCAATTCCTGCAGTTTTGTTTACTTTTCGGCAGTTTAACTCACTCACTAAATTTTATCTTCAACTTTTCTCGAGAAATGCATAAAAAATCATTTTTATAACATCAGCATTCGCATCAAAGAACCAATAAATGAACGATTTTGACTGGCTACGTCTCTGGGGAAAGTCCATCACTGACATTCCCAAAAAAAGGAATAAAGATGTTTCAACCAGTTTCCATCAGAAACTGTTATCAGACCTTAAAAATGCAATTAAAAAGAAAATTTATAAATAATCATCAATATTCTTTTTGCTCTCGCCAAGACGAAAGCCGTTTACGATGAGAAAGTATACATTCTTCAGTTCGAAAACACTTCGGCCATCAACAATGCAGATCTTCAAGATCATCAGCGAAGTACACTCAAAGTTGTAAACATTCGAGTTTCACTGCGAAGCATGACGTCAATGGATTCATGAAGATTTTTACGATGTTTCTCTCGAATTTTGAGCTCAGTGATTAATTTTGCAATAATGGACGAGTGCAATTGGTGAATGGAGGGCTTGAAATGATTGGGAATCTTCGAAGAATTGTTGAGAAGTTGTCCCTGTTGATTGGCTTACTTTGGCTGATCTCTGCATTTACCGACTCTCGGAACATTAAACTGCACTTTTTTACTTGAAAACTGCCTGAAGAAGGAAACACAAACATTTTATGACCATTCTTCTTGACGAGAACTTTTTCTTTTTTCTCGCAAATATTTTAATTAAGAGACCAAACGATGTTTACGTTTTTCGGTGATGGTTAAGAAGGCAAAAAACCTTAAAAGCGTGTAAACGAGAGGTCATGATCCTATTTCCCAGTTGTTGCTTCGCGAAATGAAAATAATGCTTCATCTTTTGACTCCGAGTATGCTCCAATACGTTCAATTTTCACCCAAAAAGTTCTCTGCGTCTTTCATTCTTCTACCGAATCATACCCGAAAGAAATAAATCAAAAAGGCTTCGATGCAACGAACCTTTTAAATGAAATTGTTCTCAGTCGATCTTCCACCGATAGGGCTGGCGGCGTGAATCATCGATTAGAATCCATAATATCTCATCCGGTGGACTTGAAATTCAGTCATTAACCCTGTCGATGTCTCTTTTCGTCTCTGCCTTTCATTCTCTTTCTACGCTTTTATATAGCTTCTTTACAATATCAATTTATTTAAAGAAGAAGACTGTGGAAGGAAAAAATTAATAAAAAGTTTTTTTGTTGAAAATAATAAATCTAGAGGAAGAAATTAACGATAATGGAATTTTTTCTCTTTTTTATTTTCTTGAGCTAGTTGAATAGATCAATGTTATTTTGATGTGACTTCATAATTAGGTGAAACTACTTGCTTTTTTGTGGTGTCCATTGATGGATTCATCGATATTTCGATTAAATCTCACTTTAACACGAAGCCAATCTTCGAGTGGCCATTAAAAATTAACGATTATAGGCACGCAAATCTTCGCAGAAGGTGGAAAAAAGCTTCTAGACAAAATAAATTGCACAAATCTGACGCGTCGATGTCACGCAAAGGGCAAAAGAATAATCGAAAAAATAATCCGCAGATTATAAGCCAGTAAAGTGTGAGAACGAATCTCAGTGACAATCCGAAAATGATGGTTTATCCAGAAGAGCCTTCAATATGGTCAATCCCACATATTCCAGCGCTCTATGATGATGACGGAGATTATGGCGGTAAGAAGAAGCGTCTTTAAGTTAAAAATTGCTGCTCTAATCCCACTAAAGCGCCAGCAGCTCCATTCAAGCATGGTTGCTTCGATGAATGAATGTAAAGTGGCGCTAAATTCATTGATTTGCCCTCAAAACTCACAATCACTCACTCAATTACGAACAGAAAGAAAGATGAAAAAAAGTTGGTTAGTAATGATAGATCAAATCAATTCGGTGCTGTTTGCTCCGTCTCACTCTTCACGCGCCGCGTTCCTTCAAAACATTTTTCATTCGGTGTTTTGTTTCTTGTGCAACCTCAGATGGAAGCGTGGAAACTGAAAGAAAGAAGCAAAACGGCCGAGAAGAGAACGAAGCTGAATGAAGGCAGCAAAGGTTGAATGGGAATTTGGAAGAAGGCAAATGGATTCGAGCGACTGACTGTGGTTGCGCGGATTACTCCGCCGCCCTTTTCGGGTTCTTATGGGCGTCAAGGGCTTTTAGTCACTGTCCCGATGCGTTTCCTTCCACGAAGCGGGAGATGATCCGCAGTGAACTTGGAGTTTCGCAGACGGTCATTCACGTCTGAGTCATGAATGGGCGGCATGGTTGCTATAAATATAAAGGTCCATCTAGTCTAAACTTATTGCAGAACCTTTTAGATTTGCGTGTCATTGTCTTCTCTTTAATGCGGTCTTTGCTGGCTGTTCGTTCTTTGTGGCTTTCTTGGTTCCTCCGGGCGAGTTTTGAAATACGTCTCGGCATGTTACGTTGTTCCGAAAAAGCATTCAGTTCACCAGAATTGGAAAACACATAACAAAGCCGTCTGCAAGAACTGTTCTTTGCTGTGCCCATTTCTTTTTTTACGACCACGGTGTATGGAGATCGTTTGGATTTGATTTTCTTTAAATGTGCGCAGATTTATTTTTAAATTCGTCAGCCACGGGCAATTTGTTCGTTTCATGGGAACTTTCTAACTCGCACATAAACACGGACTCCGTTTTACGACTCTTTCGTCTGGGGCTGCTGTGAATGAAGGCATCCCGGTTGATGGAAATGAGAAAAAAATGTGGTTTTCGCCGTTTTTTTGGCTCCTTAAACGTCGGGTACAATTAAAATCTGCGCGGCTATAACAGTCGGTTGTAAAATGTTCAACGTCATTATAGCCGAAGCTTGATCACTGAAATCGCCTTAAAATTAATTAAACAGTAGAAAATTGTTTGATTATTATGCTCTATAAATTCTTATAACTGCATTTCTTATAGTTCTAATTATACAGCACAAGTAGTCGATCTCTAAAATGGCTAGCAAACTGCGCTGAAATTAGCATCATTAAGGTCCGTTCCGATGTAGGCACGCAGAGTGAATAAACAGAAGGCAATAAGATCGCAGTTTCAGCTTCTTATAATAATCAGACACACGTGAATGTCTGGCACCGGCAATAAGTTTGCATTCGCCGCACTAATGTCTTCTGCACTGAGGGTCATTCTGTAAACAATTCGAGATTGCGATCGTGATTAATGCTAATTTGATTTTAATTCAGGTGAAAGGCTATCGCGGTTGTCACTGTCCATAATTTCCTGCGATTCCAAAGCAACGTTGAGTGTTGCTACTCAATTTTTGACGATTTTAAAATCGCAACGATCAGACGGCACCCTCTCTGGAGGTGTCAACGACCTGTCTCAACAGCGCACCCAACATGGTCATAGTGTCTAATTGAAATGTCTTTTTAACCGTCGATCTGCGATGTCCATAAAGACATGTCTAATGGTCAACCGCACGTCATACACATGGCTACTAAGTGAACTGTAATTACAAGTGAAAGTCTCGTGCAACCTTGAACTGTAATGTTTCCATTAATCTCGAGTGTTTGTCTCAGCCAACTCAAAATTGATTAACATTTAAATGAAGTTTCTTTTTCCACCGTGTCATTAGCATCAAAAAATTTGCATAGATGGAAACCTGCAGGCTCAAGTAGCACTCTTATTGAATTTATTTCCATTCAGGTCACTTGACGCGAGATTTTTTCACTTTTTCTGCTGCGCTCTAATTGAATTCCTTTCAATAACTTGTCACTGGGTGTCGCTCGCATTTCAAGCCACTTTAATAACGAATAGCTAGGGCAGAAAAAGCGTGAACCATGTTCACTCGCTTTTGTGTTATGTGATTTTGTGCGAAAATAGTTTCTGGATCATGAAAACTCGGCGGGAAGATAAGACTTTGTAGTCCATGCTAGAAACTAATCGCATTTCTCTTTCTTCTTATTGCAGTGAATGTCGTTGAGGCTCTTCAAGAATTTTGGCAAATGAAACAGGCTCGCGGTGCTGATCTGAAGAACGGTGCTTTAGTCATATATGAGTCAGTTCCATCAACAAGTCAACCCTACGTCTGCTACGTCACACTTCCAGGTGGAAGTTGCTTTGGAAGCTTTCAAGTAAGTTTGCAAATTTTTTTGAAGGATCTACCGGAACTCATCAACTCGAAAATCATCCACTACGAAACTCATCCACTAATGATTTTAACCAAAGTTGGGCCCAACCCAAAATCCTTGGTGGATGAGTTCTGGTACACCCGTTTATGGGAAGTCAATTTGAGTTAAAATGTGAATTTGTAAATTTTTATGTTTTTTTATTCAAATTAAAATTTTCAGTTGAAATATAGAACTGTTCTAAACTTTACCTTCAACTTAAGACAGGAATTGTTCAATAACTAACGAGCTCAAACTCATTCTCTTCCACTCAGAACTGCCCAACAAAGGCTGAAGCAAGAAGAAGCTCTGCGAAAATCGCCCTGATGAATTCCGTGTTCAACGAACACCCGTCACGAAAAATTAGTGACGATTTCATTGAAAAAGCTGTGAACGAAGCGAGAGCATCTTTCAAAGGGGAGAACATTGACGATGATGGTCCGGATACTGGAATTGGTGCTTTCAGGTAAGCTTTCATTCTTCAACCCGTGAATTTTCCTGAACGCAATCTCCTTCAAATAGATTCATGTTGGAGTCAAACAAAGGTCGAACAATGCTCGAGTTTCAAGAGTTGATGACAGTGTTCCAACTGCTGCACTGGAACGGATCGCTCAAAGCCATGCGAGAAAGACAGTGTTCCCGCCAAGAAGTCGTCGCCCACTACTCCAACAGATCGCTCGACGACGACATGCGAACTCAGATGGCCCTCGACTGGATCGCGCGGGAACAAGAGAACCCGGGCATGCTTGGCCGCGAGTTGTCGGTGGCGGAACGAGAGTTAGAGACTGCAAGACTCGCCGGTCGCGAACTGAGATTCCCTAAGGAGAAGAAAGACATTTTAATGCTGGCCCACACACAGAGCGGTGGCAACAACACGATGAACAGTTGAACTGCTTCATGCGCTTTCCTTGCCATGACTAATAATCAATCTGATTTGCATTTAAAATGTGACACAAATTAATTTTTAAGTTTACAAAATGATGATAAATTTCAAATTTTCATAATTTTAACGGAAGATTTTTATTAAATGTGTTGAGCGATGCGAGGTGATCGTGTCTTCTCGTCCAGATTTAAGCTCGAAACTAAGAACAATAAGAATGTGGAAAGCTCAAGTTATTGTGATTAAAAAAAAGTAGTAATCCTATATTTTATCAAATTAAGTTTAAGACAAAAAGATATTTTTTGTGAACTTCAATCTCCGATTCATGACAATTTATTTCTACAGACTTGGGAACTTTCATCGATTGAGTCACGCTAGAACGTCGATTTGACCATGAACATCGACAATTTACACGTGACAAGATCTTTGGACGTTCCTCGATGCATTTTTCGGTGGTGGTAAAGTGTCTTTTGCTAAAGTTTAAATCTGGAAGGCCTTCTTGCAATACAAAATATGAAACTCACTGATCACACTCACAGCTTTCCTTTCTTGGCAATATTTTGCAACTTGTACATAAATAAACTGAGAGAAATGAGAAACTTTTGGATGAAAAATTTAATTCAAAAATCGATACTAAAGCATTTTGGACCAAAACCTGAACCTCGAAAATATATTTTGATTGTGATTTTTATGACTTGGATTAAATAATTTAATTGACGAATGCGAGCTCAGTGACAAAAGTCTTTGCAAGCTAAATAGTAACGTGTAACTTTATTCTTTCTAGCTTTTACTTGACTAATAACTTTGTAAATTATAGTTTATTTTATGCAAACACGAAGAATAAAGAAATAAATGAAATCAAAGTCGTTGATTTAATCGAATTTCGCAGAAAAACCTTTCAGAACTCGACACTTTTCGATCATTTTTTCATGAAAAATTGATATAGAATCAGATAATTAAACTTTCAACGAAACCAACACTTTTAAGCGGCCATCGAGAACTCGTTTGCGGCGGATGGATAGCAAAACGTCGATAAAATCGAACAAATCTCTTTAATGGTCATAAAACGGGTAATTGAAGAACTTCTCTCCGAGCCTAATCTACGACATGCTTCCGAATGGCCACTATGTAAGTGCAGTTTCAGGTAAATGATCGGATCATCATCGTTCAACATTAAAATACAACGCGTTTCTTCTCCTGTTCATCAGTTCAGCTCGCGGCGAATCGGTTTTTGTGCTGTTGTTGTTTAGCAATTCTTCAACGCTGGCAAGAAGAGTTTAATTACCGTGCCTTGGAACTTCAAAATAAGATGAGATAAAGTCAAAAGAGACGAAACTGCTTCACAAATTGCGCTGCAAAGTGGTAAATGGCTGAGTTTTATGCAATTGTTTGTCAATATAAGTCCTTGCATAATTATGTCACGATTCAAGTTCTACCTAGCCCAGCCACTTCGTTGAATGCAGTTTCAGCTGGTTTATTCAAAAACTTCTCTGATATGGTAATGAGTATAGAGCACTTGATGCTTTATGAGACAATTTTATACTCTCAAGAATCAAAAGCAAGCAAGTTGCTTCGTTGATGTTAAAGTTTTATAAAAACTTATGACAAAAGAAATAGGAGGCGAGACGAGACCTAAAGTCTCATCACTTAAGTAGCGCTGACAGGGATCATATGATTCCTGCAACCAGCCTCACTATCAGTTTAAAGAAACAACCAGAATTCTTAAATTTAGAATTGGAGCTATTCTTTTGGATATTTAACATGATTTAAAGGCTATTTTAACTATTTAACTAGCAAATACATTTTTCACACTTAACACTGTTTATTAATTGTACATTCTGTTTCTCGTGTTTTTTATTCTCTGATCAACTAGCTTTAAGAACTAGTGTCCCTGAATTTATTTGAGTTTTATTGGTGATTCAGTAAAATCAATCAATGATTGTCAAGAAATGTTGATTGAAAAATAAAAGCGAATCTAATTTGAGAACTAAAAATCGAAGGAAATGCTTTTAAAGTGAAGGAAATTATTGTGATCTTTATTTTCATAGTTCAAGTTAGGATAAACGCGAAAACACAGACAGCTCCGCACTGTTTTTATATTCCACAATAATTATAGTAATAGCTCGCCAATCACTACTTGTTCTTTCCCTCAATTTTCAGCTTTAGCTTCAGATAATTTGACAAAAGAAATGGATGTTGGCTGTAAATTTTATGAGTGATAATCAATTAATATGAGTGATTCTCGTCAAGGCAACATCAAAACCATAAAATTTTCGGTATTAAGATTGTGAAACATATAAAGACCATTGAATTTCATTATTGCAGTATCAACAATTGTCATAATTTTTGGCCGTTCATTCAACGAGATTGGTTACAAATAGCGATCAGCATAAAACTCTGATGCGTTCGCGAGATGATTTGCGATGCTTAGCTTATATATGCCTATCGCGAACGAAAGTTATGCGCGAGTAAAATTCCCGTTTCGCCGATGGAAACTAAAATTAATCGGTGCTTATCCACACTTTAAGCTGAGATGTTGAACTGCCTTAAAATCTTTACGATAATTGCCGCGCCGCTTGAATAGAAGCAGAATTTGTCGGGAACTAAATGACTCGCGATCGTCATTAAGTTTGGTGCGCGAGAAAATTGCATGATTTCGAGTCGGCATGCAACAGGTTAAGAGAAAATCTGTTACCAAGTGTTTCTTTCGCTATCGTTTGTGATGCACGTTTTAAAAGACTGCAATTAAACTTTTTCAATGCGACTTTGCGGTACAAACACTTAGGCTCACATGACATTTGTTTGCTGGAACAAAACGTGCAGTTATGCTTTAAATGCCATCCGCTTTCAAATTCATTTTGCGGTTTATTGTTACTGCAGAAATTATAATGATCACAACGCGGACGAGAAGAATGAACAAAAAAATCGAAAATTCACGGAAAAAAGTTCATCAAAAGATTCCAGAAACCATCAGGAGAGCGACAAGCAGGCCATCGATTTTTCTGGTAATTTCGTTGTGGACAGCTTTGGCGTAGTTTGGTGGTGATGTAACTGCTTGGAATTTACACGCAGCACGAAAATTGACAGTGAAATGATTTTCCTTCGACAAAAACTCGCGATCGATCCATGTTTGTTCTTCACGTCGAAAGAAGACAAAAAAGTTTACGAGATGAGATATGTTGTGCTTGATACACA
Organism: Belgica antarctica; assembly: GCA_000775305.1. NCBI lineage: Eukaryota > Metazoa > Arthropoda > Insecta > Diptera > Chironomidae > Belgica > Belgica antarctica. Next base: position 128,906 of record JPYR01000060.1, on the reverse strand, counting down.
ATGCGTTTTAAAAATGCATTTCGTCGTACCTTGGAAAAAACTGTCAGATTTTTTGCTTGAATGCTCTTCTTGTAAATGCAATTCCAAGTACAATGCTTCGCTACTTAAACTTGACCGATCTTCCAAATTGCTTTGTTCTTCTTGGGCTTTCGAGTACCTTCGAGATTGATAATGTCTTGGAATAATTACAGATTTTAATTGAAGTATAAGCACAGCTATGACGAAAAGTCATTAAAAGTTTATTAAATTTCAGTCATGTTTTCATAACATTCATAAAACATTCACAACGGCACAGTCGATAATTTCTCTCAATTTCACAACAAAATTCATTTATTTCACATAAAAGCTTTTATGATTTGCAAGCATTGATAAGCAAACACAGAAAAGCGGGCAAAATTCTCGACTCATTGTTAACGCCAACGGTCAAGCAGCAACTCTATAGAAATTTCTTTTCTTTCTCGTGTCCTCAAAAAATAACAAATAATAAATCAAAAACAATACAAGAGAGACGAGGAAATTCCTCGGCGCAAGTTTTAAAATTTGCGTCAACCCGGTTTGAACAATCTCCAAAATTTCTTTTTAATTTTTCCACATTACATGAGACGAAAGCTTTCTTCGGGACCAGAAACTGTTCACTTTGTCGATGTTATCTTGGAAGCTTATAAAATATATTTTTTAACTTAAATTCAAACAAATTCTAAGAGAATTCTGACTGAATTTTGTGTGAAGCAACAAAGTCTCAAAGAACATTTAGAAAAAACGTCTTCACACGCTTTAGAAAGTCAACGCTGCTGAAAGGTGGTGATGACACACCCATAATTAATTAAAATCGTTTAAAGAAACATTTCCTCGATTGATTTCGCGTTTAACTTCGTTTTTGTTTGTGTCTTCTTCCTTTTTATGTCCCAATCATGGATATGGAAGAAGAAATCAAAGAAGAACCAACCAGGCCATCATTCCATCGACCAAATTAATGATCTGCTTTAAGTACTTTTGCAACACATTTTCGTGCGTTTGATATTAACAATCAAAAAATTAATTTCTTGTTTGGTGATGATAATGGACCGGTGCGGGTTAACTTCTTTAATTTATGTGCTTGGGAGAAGAATAAATATTATGAGCTGGAACGTTGTGCAGTTTCCATAATTTAATGCAAATGAACTCAACAGAATGCTGTTTTTGTGATATACTCAAATTATTCGCAGTTCACTCGCCCAGTTGCAATTCATGAACTTGATCTTGTCACTGAACAAGGGACAAAAGAAATTCGGTTCTTTTTGGCATTTCTGGCCATTTTTAAATTGAATAATATGAGAACCACAAATTGTTTGACATTTTTCTTCTGCATCGCGATTTTTTCTTATGGTTTGATCTTTCGTCAGATTGCCGAAACTCTTTCACTGCTGTTCTTCTTTTTTACGTTCGGCATCCAAAGTTATGCGAAAATGGGAGTCGAAAGAAGAAGCAACATCAACAGCAGTAATATAAACAGTCAGTCGAGTCTTCGGGAGGTGAATTTATCGGGTTGGAAACCGATTTAAGGCATGCACAAGACGTTGACAATAAAGTTGGCAAGCGTTTCAAAGAAATTTTTAGTTCGAAAGCTTCTTCAACTTATGAACTACCTTGAACAAGATTCAAGTTTGCTTGCAACTGCCAACCCAACTATCGGAAGCCTCAAACGTACAACGTACTGATAATGAATTTTGATGAATTCTTCTTCTTTCCAATCTTTATATCTTCTTTCTCTGCCTGAAAATGCACGAGTGTAACCTCTGTCCAATATTGCTTCTGCGACAATCTCTTCTTCTCAATTAATTTTTTTAAGCTTCGACTTTGTTGCATAAATGTCCAAAAACGATATTTTTTGCTTTCTCGTGTTGTCCTGCGTTTAATGTTATGTTTTCTGAGAAGCAGTTCATAAACATTTCTCTGTAAGTGAATAGGGAAGATGTTGCGCCAGAATCTTCAATCGATGCGTCTTATAAAGACCTTCGTGGAGGTTTTTCTAAGTTTAATGGCCTTTTTATGATTTGAACCGTTTTGTGACGATAATGAGAGGTTGTCTGATGGTTTTTGCAGTTCTTAGATGTTTTTAATCCATCTCGAACAGTTTATTAAACTTCCAAGCGTCAACACCTTGCTAGCAATTCTTCGCAACTTGCTTCACCAAACGAGACAAAGAAAATGTTTCCAGAGATTCCTTTTGCTGTTATCTTTTTAGTTTTGCCCGAAATATTAAATAACATCAGCAATTCTCACATGCTGTATCATTTTAATGGTGCTGACCACACATGCACATCGAACAACACCTTCAGCAGCTGAATTCTTCGGAATAATTTTCCTAATTTTAGATGAAATTCGTTTTTGCGGTCGTCTTTGCTGTTGTCAGTGTACGAAAAAGGCATCAAAAGTTCATTGTTCTAGGGCATCAAGTGTACCTCGCGAAACACACGGGAAGCATCGAGAAACACAGAAAAACGCCTTCGTCAATTGTGAAAATTATGTTTTATGTATGTTTTATCATACTCAATGGATGGCGATGATGTCGTGTTTCGTCAAATGAAACCTTTTTTCGGCCGTTTTTATCAATTAAAATACTTTTGAGCTCATTATTTATTTATTTTTTTGAAGGCGACGCACTTTAAGAAGAGTTTCTCGACCTTTTCATTTGTTGAACGCTGTTTGGTGCAATAAAAAACTTGAAGTTCGATGGAAACTGTAGAATGTGAAGTGACAAAAAACAACTGCGATCGACTGCTGGTGGACACTACTGAACGCGTTGTCTATTATTAGTTATGATCAAAACGACAAAATTTCATACTTTCTTATCTTATCAAGCAATTAATCAAAAGATTTCAACTTCTCGTTATGACCGTCACATTAAAGGAACAAAGCTTTTGATCTATTTGACGTTCTTCTTATCAAATTTCATAATTTTTCCTATAAAAGTCGCTGCGCACTCTTCAATCTTCAGTTTTTTTGTGAATTTTGAAGTGAAAATAATAAAAAAAAATGTTGAAACTGTTGATAACAATTGCGTTACTTCCGCTATTCGCCCAAGCCGAAGTTCGTGTCGCGCGTTGCGTTTACTACGAACATCAAGTTTTTGGATACGGCTGTGAAGTCACTGATTTGGAATTCCTGGTCGGAGATGAAATTCAAGTGACTGGCATCCACATCATTGGAAGAAACTTCTTGTCCGTGAGATTTGTTGAGATTCTCAGGTCAACGATCGAGGTGATTCCGCAGCAATATTTCACCGAATTCCCAAACCTCGATCGTTTCCACGCTCAAAACGTCGAACTTTCCACCTTGACTCGCTTGCAAAATTGTGGAAACCTCGAATCCCTACTGTTATCGTCAAATCATTTAGATAACGTCGCTGCCGACACGTTCGCTGATTGCACCCAACTGAAACACATTCACTTGCAGAACAACTCGATAAACAACGTCGACAGATTCGCTTTCAGAGGTATGAACATTTTCTATGATTTTTAATGACTTGAAAGTTTTTCTCAATAATTTGAATTTTTTTTAAGGCTTAACTTGGCTGGAAACGCTTCTTCTAAGTGCAAATGAAATCGCAGTGGTCAATGCCGATTTGCTGACGGAAACACCAAACTTGATTGACCTAGGATTAAGTGATAACCATCTGACAACGTTGAACAGTAGATTTTTTACTCCGGTTCCCAATATTCAAACGCTGCGTTTGGGCAACAACAGATTTGTAGTTTTGAACGTGAACATTTTTGAAAATTTGGGAGAGCTGCAGAATTTGTTGCTTAACGGAAACCAATTTGACAACTTCCAACCCAACTTCTTCCGTCGTTTGCTAAATTTGAGACTCTTGAACTTAAATGACAACTTGGTGAGTGTTCCAAACAACTTCTAAGCTATTTTCTTACTAATTAAAATCAATTTTAGATCACCTTGATCCGTCCATTGCAATTTGATCAAAACCCTCGACTCGCCAGCTTATCGATGGCGAACAACTTCATCGCTGAACTCAACGCTAACGTCTTCTTGGAAAACGTCAACTTGGAGTCTTTGGATTTGGGCAACAACCAACTAACAATCCTCCCAGGAACTTTACTTCGGGCGAACAACCGTTTGGTCTCTCTTGGGCTCAGACGTAACGGAATCACGGCCATCCAGAGCAATTTCTTCAGCAACATGCCCAACCTTCGCTTCCTGAACTTGCAGACGAACGAATGTGCCAACAGATTTTTCTCAAATTATCGCGGATTCGCTGTTGACATCGCGCCGTATTTAGATCTCTGCTTCAGGAACTTTGTATGAATTTTTTTGCACGTGTAAACGGTCGATAAGACAATGGACACCATAGAGTGATGTGACATAAAAAAATGCGGAATAAAAGCGACATTGTAAGCATAACTGTAACCGAATGCCAGTTCTGAGACGAGCGATGCGCGAATACAAAATGGGACCACAAAAATGTCGTCCACTCACGCAAACAATCGACAGAAATTTATTTTATTGAGATGTGCAAATGTCACGCAGATGGTGATTCTCGTTTGCAGCAGTCGAAAAGTTGGCAAATCGAATAAAGGACTCAAGAATGCTGGCTGGCATCAGCCCCCACAGCGAAATGACCCAAAAATATCACATAAAACGAATTGGGAAATCACGATTTGCAGTTGCAATTATTTTCAATCAAACATTTATCGCTCGATGTTAAACGTTTAAATGTTATTGCTGGTAATGATAATTGAAGCAGCGAAACCTTCATGTTTAAGAAAAGCAATCGAAAATCCAAAATTCAGAAGCCCGGGAGGCAAATGTGTTACAGATGTTGTTATCGGATTCTTGGGAAATTGATGATTAGGATGTTGCGAGAACTGTGGTTACTTTGTAATTTTACGGTTTTTTACACTTCGATTGAGTGGACGAAGTTTTGTTTCGAAAGCAGGGCTTGAGACAGTCATGAAGTACATTGGATCGTTGTGGAAATGGAACACCTTTATAATAGCTCTGATCAAACAGCTTTCTTTAGGTTCACGTTCCATTTCATTTTCAGCCCGTTTCAATTCCTTTCTGGTTCATTCTAACACAGTCATTGATCCTTTTAACCTCCCCTGCATTATGAGTGTTAGCATTCTAGGCAAATATCACGGCAAAACTACTTTAAAATCTCGACTCATGTCGTATGAAGTTGCCAACAATGTTTAAGAAAAAAAGGTCACAAAACCCAGACATCATTAAAAACAGCAATTTATCAACTTCAGCATTCGATGGCAGATCACAATTTTTAATTTTTCATCTAGGTGGAACGCGAGACAAATTTCAGACGATGAAGACTTATCTCCGTTGTCGATTGTAGATTTATGATATGCTGGTAGATCGTTTACTTTCGCAAGCGCGACATTGAGGCTGCCTTTGCACCAACTTTCATTCAACATCGACATTCACCGTTTCGCTACAGCGATTTTTCTTCATTAATTAAATATTCATAATTTCTTATCGTGTCTACGCATAGACACAAGGCATATTGTTTAATTCGCAATTCGATCAAGTTTTATGCAAATTCTCGGCTTTTCTTCTTGTTTTTCTTGCAGTCGGCAGTCGATGTCGTGCATTTCAAATAAATCATCGCACGCGAGACGGATCGCTGTCCAATCGGGTTCTGGGAATCGTGTTTCCACCAGATGATTATGGAAATGTCGTGACATTATTCATTCATTGTTATCAAATTATCTAAGTCACATAAAAAGTGAAGAAACCGATCGAAGGCAGGATATTGACGGTGAATTTGCATTTTGATTAATTTCACTTCACTCATAAAGCTGATCAATTAATAACCATTTTTTCCGCACGGCGTAGATTTAACTGCGAAATGACTCGGAAATTGCATGTAATTGCGCGTTCAATTAAAACAAGATAATGAAAACAATCATAATGAAAAACTTAGTCAAGATTTTTTAAACGAGACGAGTGCGGCTGAAATGAAGTTAGAATATTGTGATAGTGGAACAAGAAAATAGCAGGAAATGGAACTTAACTCTGAGGTCCGAAGCTCTGAACTGCGAGGCCGTTCAAAGCCCTCCTTCATAAGACGATCGCCTAGGCTCAGTTTACACAACGTTCCAAGTTGAATTCTTTTAAACTTGATGACCGATTATAAATACTTAACCTTTAAATTCAAAAATCTTTTTTTAATAATGAATTTTTGTGACAAATGTTTCGACAATCTTTTCACCTTACAAATTAAGTTCTTACTTTTGATGCGATTAGATCATTTGTAATTTTTCTTCCTGGTTTTATAAAAATAATTCTTTGGCGTTAAATAATTAACTCGTCAACTTTGTTTCATCTGATTTTTTCTGCCTACGTTATTAATTCTCGTCTGAGATCGTCTTATCTGCTTTAATGATTATGTCTTGCAACATCTGCTTTGTGTAAGTTTCTGCAAGTATTAAAGCTAATGTTTCTGTTTCATTGCTAGCCTCTACGTATTAATTAATTTTAATTGCAAATTTTCGTTTTGGACGTTATGAGATTTGATGATGATTTGAAATTAATGTCAATTTTAGTTGCATTTCTCTTTGCTAATGACTCTATCAAGAAGTTAACTCGAGCTGCTGTAAAACTGTACGTTTTTCTTATACATTTCTTCTAGTGACTGCAAAGCGGTTTAGAGTTAGTTGAAGAAAAGAACATATAATTGCTTCTACTGGCACGATACCTAACACTTCTCTTAACTTTTCCATCTCTAACTTATCCTAAACAAGGAAGCTTCCATCGCGTGTAATTTTGTCGTTCAATTGTGGTTTTGGCCTGGGCCTGTCGTAAGAAAACTAGTCTAGTGAGTTGAAAGCTGAAGCAATCCTTTTGAACCAATCATCACTATTGCTGGCTGGTCCCCATTTGTCAAATGGCATTTTAAAAGCTATTTTCGGTCATCAGAATTTGGAGCTTTCAAGCTTTAAAGCTCGGTAAAAGCTCTGTTGATTCGGTGAATGGAAAGTACGGGTTGTAGATGGGAGAATTCAACGGTTATAAAATCTTTAAATCAAAAGTTCTGCCCCAAGTTCTTACTTCGTACGTTACTGGCTCTGCCATTAATTTTATATCTAAATTTATGCTTCTATTTTGTTATTAACACTAACCATTCTTAAGTCGATTCTAAATGCATCAGGGACAAGGAAAATCTTATAAATAAATATGTTCTCTTCCCACGAAAAATTAAACAAAAAATAATATCAAAAGTTACACACAAAATATTAGCAAAATATCCATTGAAGATCCATCAGCAATCCTAACTTAATCGAACCTAATTAATATCGCTCCTTTACGAATCAAAAAATGTGGCCAACTTTGCTGGCGAGAAATTCTTTCAGCGGTTGATAGTACTGATAACGTAGGCTGTTCATTTCTGGCCAGTTGCGGACCGGCGCAAATATCTCCGAGTCAGTTTCAAGCACAAACACCGCTGAGACTGTCATCGCCAGAATGACGAAAATGAATGACGGGATGAACGTGTTCAATAGCGAGAACTTTTTCGTCGGTTTGGCTTGTGAATTTGACGAGCTCCTGTTCGTGTCATTGTTGATTGCAGTTGTCTGAAGAGGAATGATTCCATCTCCAATGAAAGTTGCTTGAGAAACGTTCATTCCGTCGATGTCTGTCATCTCAGGATCGTAAGATTCGCGGTAATATCCGTCGAGGTGGTCGCCTACTTCACCGTGATTTCGTCGATTTTCTTCTGAAACTGTTTCAAGCAGCGGAATTCCGTTCTCTTGCAGGAAAGCTTGGTCAGTGAAGTGGCCCAACGGATCTGATAAGTTTGATCGTGGAAGACTGTTGTAACCTGTACAATTGAACCGTCAATATTTCGTTCAGAACTTAGAAAAAAATTACTCACGAAGGTCAAGCAAGTCTTGCGGACTTGATGGCGTTGCTGGCACGCTGCTTGCTTTCCGCTTAGTCGGACTGGAACTTTCAGAGCTTTGCTGCCTTAATGATTGAAGACTTTCCGACAAAATTTCACGTTCCGTTCGCCCCGAGTAGCGGAACTTCGAGTGTGAAAAGAAGCCGCCTCCCGTAACAACGGACGCATTTTGTCCATTTGGCAACCTAAAAGAACAAAAATGTCTTAATATTTCTATTATGGCTACTCATACGAGCTTTTACTAACGTGAAGAACAGCATCTGTTCGATGGCACATCTCCAAACATAGCGACACGTCATTCCTGAAGGGCACCTAAAGCCGACAGTGTGCTTTTTGACCTCCCGGTCTACCGTGTACGTCAGATGGATGATAAACATTTTGCCTTCGAAATTGATTTTCGAGATCTCGGGCCACCGAAAGTGCTGGATGCGCTTGCCAACCGAGAACGTGCTGATGCCTGAAAAGCTAATGCCGACGTAAAGCTGTGTTCCACGGTGATCCTTCACTGGATGCGGGTCTATTCCGTACGTTTCCAAGCCGCGGGAGATGATAATGAATTCATCGTACACGGTGACGATATCTAGCCCCGGTTCTCGCTTCCGATGCAGGTCGATTACTTTCTTTTCAAGCTCGAGTGATTGACGGAGGGCGAGAGTCAGTGCTGACACGTAGTTCTCTGTGTGGATTTCTCTTTCGTAGTCACCGAGTTCATCTGCAAGAAAATACATTCAGAATTCGATAAGTCTACTTGTTTTGGAGGTAAGTGTGGTAACGTAGAAAGTCGGTGAAGTTGACTTGGGAAATATTTGGCAAACCCTGAATTATTATTTTTATAACATGCTAAGCTTCTCGACGCTCGCGTGCGAAATATTTTATGCAACCTACGAGGCACGAAAGGAATTAAAATGAGTCATTTCGTCATAAATCCACAACTTATTCAGGATGTCGATGAACAATGCTCGAAAATAGATCATTGATTTATACTTTTTACATTCACAAGTCACTCATCCCTACGAGAACATAAATCTTCGTAATTGTGTCTATTAATAAGCTTTTTGTAATTTTATCATCGCACAGCGGGTGCAGAAAAGCAGATGATAATTCGATAGACTGTGTCCATGAAAAAGTTTTTCCAATATCGGAACATGTGTACCAAGCAAGTCTCTTGATTTAAAGATGAAAACCTTTCTATGGCCATAACAATTGATTCAGAATCGATCGACGCAAAGCTTGCATATTAATTTCTCGTCAACATTCAAACTTGGCAAGTCCCTCGACGAAGTTTCGGAATCATTAAAAATGGATTAAATTGTCGCAAACATTATTGTGATAAGACAGCGATATTTTAAGCTTCCGGTGTGTCAAACACTATGACTTGAACATATGCACAAGTTTCGCCATTTAATCAACGAAACTTCTGAGCTCTTTGTAGAGCTGCCAAATGCCAAAAACAGACTTCAAAGCTTCATGAATGAAAAATCAAACTAATACGAAGCAATTGCGGTGGTGAAAAAACTGACCAGACACAAGAAGTTAGATATTCCAAAACATTCCAAAACATTCCAAAACAAACAAAAAATTCTAAAAACTAAGCGAACAAAAAAGCGTAGCAATAGACAAAATCAATTTTCCGCCAGATCTGAATCCAATTATTCTCGCAAAAACTTCCGGAATGTTTCGAAAACGGAAGTCCACATATAGTGACTTAAACGGTTGTTAATTATTTCTCCACCCGACTGCCGTTTTCCATTGAAAGCTTAATAATTACTCTTGATGACTCCGTTTAGTGTTGATGTTACAACAAACGTTTAACGGGCATAATAAAAGAATTCTTAGAAGGGCCGTTCATTATGAATTGTTCAAAAATTATACAAGCCGGATTAAAGTCGTGTTGCTACTAAAGGCAATTGAACTCAGCCTGATGAAGAAAACAGTTTTAAATATTTTTAACGAAATTTGCATAATATGAACGCTTCTGCTGCTGCTGCACTATGAGTTCAAAAGTGATTTTCAGGTCGGCGAACTTCACTCAAGATTTCTTCCACATTTTCCTTTCCGAATATTCATTTTTGTGTGCCCCTGAATAGCTTTTGATAAGCCTGATGCAGGCAAGCCATCCTACAACCAAGTCCAAAAGCTTTCATTAACATCTCAACTACGCCGTCCGACTTGTCTAACCGCAATTCTTTGTCGCGATAAATTGATAATCGCAGAGTGGAAAGCAAATTAGATGTTAAACAATTTTATTGTCGCCTTGTTTCCGATTTTGAACTGCGCCTTAATCATCGTTTGACGCAAAATCACGATAAACTCGAACGCGCCCAAAACTCATTCCGGTGTGGATGGACATTTCAAGCCTTTCAAGCGTTTAGCAAATTAAAGTCAACCAGTGATTGTTCAAGGATCAAATTTTCATCATGGGAAACGAGCGAAACGTCCGCAAACAGTTATAAAGCAGCTCAACCTCATCATCATCATAAAGAATCGCTTTTTAATTAAATTATCTTGTCATTTTTCTTCGCCCCATTGCGATGGAACTATAAAAACAGCTGAATTCCATTGATTTTCACAAAAACGAGAACTTTTTTGTATTCGCACTCGATAACAAAGCCGCAACAAATTGAAAAAACGATTTATTTTCTGCCTCTAATTGAGAAAAGAGCATTTTTAGCTTGTTTCGAAAGTGTTTTAAAAATTGAAGCCAGCATGAAAATGAATTTTCCATTGCGGCTCGTGTTGTTGAACTTTTTGCTGTACCCGCGCGGCTCTCAACAGGCGAATGTTCGTTGCGGCCACAAATTTTCTATTTCAAGAGCGATTCCGTGCTTTTCCGTCGTTTCACTTATCACGGACTTTTTTTACGTGTCTTTACAGACTTACAAGGACCTGAAAGTTCACAAAGCAGTCGACTGTGGCAACGAAACTTTTGCCATCAAGGTGGCAAACTTTCAAGCTGAAAGCGTCAACGAATCCATTAGATTCAGCGGCCAAATCAATAATAAGGAAGAGCGACTGCCAATGAACATCGAGTTTGAACTGTCCATGACCCTTTGCAATCTTGATAGGACCGGGTGCCGCTTCTTTGACCGAATAATCTACCCGAAGCTTTGCGAGAAAATGACGACCAAGACTTCCTTCGCGTATCAAGTTGCCAGAGGCATAAAACCAGCGCTACATTGTCCCATCAAGAAAGGAAGCTATGAATTGGAAAATCATTACACATTCTCGCTAAGCATGATCCGATTCTGGCCCGCGGAAGGCAGTTTGTGGCGCGGCCGGGTGGTTTTCTTCGAGAAAAACGGAGTGAGACGTGTTCGACCTCTGGTCTGCATTGAGTACGAGATGTCTGTCATGACCAAGTCACGTCGCCCTAAATGACCTTAGCGATAAACCGAAGGATTCCAATTGGAAAACAAAATAAAATGTCAAACTTGAATCTATTAGTAAGATTGAACAACTTTTCGCACTCAAATAAAAGTTTTCCTTACCTTGCACAATCAGCGCACCCAAAGCGGCACTTTCGTTTGGCGACGTGTACAATCGTCCGTGTATCAGGTCCCTCTTGAGCTGCTGGAACAGCAACCCCTTGCCGTTGAAGTTGAGGCGAGTCGGGTCGGCAGGATAGAAGTGAAACCTAAATGAAAAGACCAATGGATCCACATCTAGGGCAGGAAAACCACAAAACACAATTAGAGGTGAAGTTCAACAGCTAATATTTTCATGTTAATGAACAAAACTAAGTCTAGCCTTCCATTACCTTTTACTTGTTTAAATATGTTCTTTGATAAATCAAGCCAGTGCTGATAATCCAGGCGAGAATGCAAGCGTTTACAAAGGAAATTAATGAAGCAAAAAAATGTGTGTTAGAGCATGAGGTGAAACGGTCAAGCTAGAGTCGATGAAGCGGAAGTCTCTCTTACCCGTTGCTTCAAGTTATCGACAAACTTGCAGCCGAAGTAATCCTTCTCGGAGACGTCCAGCTGCTCGCATATCAATTCCAATAAGAAAAGTCCTTTATGGTGTGGCTGGGAGAGACGAAGACGAGAATTTTCACATTAAACCATGAGACGCAACATAAACTTTAACTTCAAAGTTGTAAACTTTACGCGAACGATTAAATTCCCAGTCGATCGGAAGAAAATTGTTGAATGGCAATGAAAAATGGTCGACTGGGTGGAAATGGTTTTGGGACAAACATCAATAAATCACTCAGAATTTGAGTTTGCTTCACGAAGATGAGTGAAAAGTTGTGCGTCAAAATGGCAACACTGATCCACTTTGAGTCTTCATTCAAATGAAAAGATTTTTCCGGAAATTTCGTCGATAATTTCCCAGGATTTTCACTCCAAAAATTCTACGAAATACACAACACTTTAAAGTAATCCACCTGAAACTCCAATTCCAAAAAGGAATCGTCGAGTAGACGTATCGAGCACTTGTACACCACATTGCCTTCAGTTTTGCTCTTAAACATTGCTTTTAACTACTTAAATTTAATTTTAAAAATCGCTATAACTTTTTCTTATGAGATTCACAAAATTTCTTTGTTGTTGTTTGCTGATTTGTCCGTCAAGAGGGTGACGCAAGTATTTTTAAGATCAAGATCACAATTAATGCTGAATTATGTTGTAAATTGTCGAGTTAAAATTTCATTTGGCATGGAAATGATTTGAAATTACCTTCACAACATTATTTTATGTTTCCTGGTGCTGTTAGAAGAGTCGAAACTGTGAAATTAATGATAAAATTGCGCAGTTGATCTCGAGATCAAAACATAAACCTGAACTCAAAAATGAACTGACGCCCCGAGTTGAGAAATTCCGCTGTTGCACAAAAGATACCGCCAGTGTTGAAATTAATGCTTGGCTTCGTTTAACGCCCTTATGTTTGTTCGCATTATTTTTGATGTGCGATAAGTAGAAACGCTGACTTTTGACTTTTTTAGGGGTGAATTGTTTGCTTAATTACCTGAAAGCCAATTTAATAAATTTCTCCTGCTTTGGCCAACTGTTTAGTTAAAGGTCATAAATAACCACTCAGTTTTAAATAAAGGCGCACAGGTTGTACTTGTTTTATGAGAGTGAATTACTTCAGGTTAAATTTAAGAAATTATTGAACCAATCGTCACCAAAACTGTATTCTGCTTGTTAATTAACGTAAATAGTTAAGTTTCTATCCAAGTGTTTAGATTTTTTGTTGGATCTCATACCAACAAAGAGATCGGAACATTAAAGCAGTTTTTATAGCGTGTATTGTCTTTTTACGGCTTCCTAACCCTTCAGCTGTCTAACTGTTTTAAATCGCCACGTAGCATCGTAAAACCTTTCTTTGAAAAAGATTCTTTGAAAAAGATTGTGTAAGAGAAATCAAGGAACCATTTTCAGATGGCCTTTTGTCTAAATCAATCCAGCACCGCCTTGATTTCTATAAACAACATCATAAATAAACTGCATTTGTAAACATTTCTAAACTACAAACCTTTATTATCACACGAAGAAACAACATGAACACTAAAAACTCATATTCAGGTCAAAGCAATAATCACACACAAAACGTTTTATCGCGCTAAACGACCGCCCGAAGCGACTGCGAAATGAAAACAAATTGTCTTTTGATTTTTACAGCTACGACTTGTTGCTTTCGGTAATTTTCCGGATTTTCTTATCACTTTTATCATATACACGTGTTCGAGAAAAAATCTGAGCAGAAGCACGAGAAAGAGATCGTCGAGAACAGCGATGAATATGATCACGTCTTATTTTTAAATTTCGGCTCTTTCGATCGTTCACGATTCGCACACATCTTCAAGGAAAGATTTTCTCTGAAATTTTCCGACCTGAGAAGATCAGTGTTGGAGTGACTGTTGGACGTAAAATATCTTGAAGAAATCGCTAAGCGGAAAAGGCGCCGAAGAAAAAAGAAAATTTTCCTTCAAATGGGGAATAAAAAGTAGAAGAAAAAAGTTGCAAAGTGACGAAATTTAATCCTTAAAAGGAAGATTAGTGAGAGACAATTGAAACTAGGAACAAAGTTTAGTTAGAAAATTTAGAAAAGTTCACGAAAATTAAAATAAAAGTGGTGATTTGTGAAAATTTCATCCGAAAAGCGATTGCAAAAGAAGAAAAGTCGTTTTAGCTTCGAGCAACTAGAAATTTTCAGAAGGAGAAAACGAAAAATCTATTTTTAAAATGAATCCATCAAGGTAAAAGTTCTTTTTCGCCACTTTTTATTTTATTAATC
>JPYR01000060.1:81378-98244 GCA_000775305.1 Belgica antarctica | reverse complement strand
AGAATCTTACGAATCAGAAGAAGAAATCGAAGGAAAAAATCAACAGCCTGTTCAGATCACTCAGAAAACACCGGTCATCCCAGTTAAAGCTACTCTGATCGTCAAACAAGCTCCAACAATCGTAAATCAAGCTCGAAAGATCGTCAATCAGACATTAGCAATGCCATATCAACCTACACAAACCACCATCAATCAACAACCCCAGCAAAACCCAGAATTTTCCGAAGAAGAATCTGAAGAAAGTGAAGACGAGATCGCCATGCCTGTAAGCAACAAAAGTTCTTCAAGTAAAATCGTCAAAGGAAAATCATTGGTCAATGTCAGCTCTTACGCTGCCATCTCAAACAGCAAGGAAAAAATCCCACAGTTGCCGATAATCTTACCAGAAGCTGAAGACAGCGATGAAACCGAGTACAGTTCCGCTGAAGAATCAGAAGCCGATGAACCAGCACTGCCAGCCAGTTCCAAAACGAATGAACATTCCAACGATGACGACTGCCAAGTACTAACCCGCAATCAAGCGAACTGCCAAGATGATAAAGTATTATTGCCATCACTAACCACCATCAAATCGATTGACTCCAAGTCAAACATGACGTCCGAGTCGGGCATTTCATTTGAACACTCAGAAGATGGCTATGAAGAAGATTCTGACGACGAAGGTCCACAAAAGGAACCTCAAGAAAAGTCTTCGGTGATGGAAACTGAAGAAATTGAACAGGAAAACGAAGTGAAAGTCAACGTCAAGGGCAAGATTTCGATGTTTGAACGCGCAATGTCTGAAGAACCAAGCGAAAGAAGCACCAAAGAAGTGCCGAGAATCCAATCAAAGTACAGTTTCAAGCATCGTGAATCTTCAGAACCGCCAGTCAGTCAATTGAACTCTCAAAAGCCAAAGACCACACCTCAAAGGGCTGCAAGTGAAGTCAAAGAAGTCGTCAAGAACCAGAAACTTCTTGAACTGATCAACCAAAGAAAATCGCTGCCACCGACGTCAGCTGAAAAGGACGACGAACAACGACAATCTGTGATCGAACGAATCTCATCAATTGAAACTGAATCAGATGCTAGTGAAAAGCGTGAAACTTTCAAGCGCTATGGAAATTCGAAGAAATCCGTGCCTTTAGTTCGATCTATTGATGAATCTGGTGAAGAAGACTCCGGTGTCACTTCTGACTTCTGCAAACAGTTTTCCGAAAACGAAACCGACACCGAAAACTTCCCAGAATTGAGAAAACTGAGTCGCTATCAACGTGCGTCAACTCATTCTAGACTGTTTAAGCTGCTGCAAGGTGATGAAGACATTGAAGGCAGCCCAGAACCGACTGAAGAGAAGGAAGCGCCAGTGAAGGCTGAGTCAGCGCCGATTCCGTACAAATCCAAGAAAATCATTCACAACGTGTCGGTTACGCGAAGGCAAAACCCGAAGGCCGCACTCGAGGCTGAAACGATGGAAGAGAGAAGACAAAGATTGTGTTTGCCATTGAGTCATCAATCGTCATCAGGCGCTGACAGCATGTCATCGTCCACCACCCCGTCACCAACACCGGGCGTCAATGAAAAACTTGTGAATGAACTTGTGCAAAGTTTGCTGAGTCAAAAGAAGGGAAAAATGTTCAAGAACTTGCCGATTGAAAAACTTCACGCGGCTGCTGTGAAAATTCTTCAAGAAGACATTGATTCAAATGGAACTTTCAGTTCTGCCGACGAGTCGACCATTCCAACAGTTGACTCAACTCCGGCATTGACACCGCAAGAGTTCCGCAATGGAAATTCATACGCCGACTACTACGACAGCTGGGAAAACAATGATCAAGCCCTTGAAGATGAATTTTCCGACCTCAACTTGATTCAATCGAAAGCATTTAAGAATCTCCAAGAACAGCAAGGCAATGCAAGCAAAAAACTGTGGTCCGTCCGTTGTCCTAGAATCCTTAGTTCCAAAAGTATTAACAAAGATTTGGCGCGCTTATCCGAAGTTAGAGAATCCGAATCCCCCGAACCCAATCACAGTCGATCGGAATCCAACCGGTCGATGTCGACGGAACCAATGTCTGGGGAAAAAATCATCATCCAAAGAACGACTAAAGGCTAAGAGTTGTAACCCAAGAGAAGCACCATCATCACTAGAATCATTCACACACGTCCCAAAAAGCGAATTGAAATCAAAATTGTCATTTCGAATCAAGAGAAACACAAACCGTTATCATAGAACATGCAAAACCTAAAGCGAACACTAATCAGATGCAAATTCTAAACATAAACAAACGACCCGAACCATGATGATGATTGGGATGAAAATAAAATTGGAAAATTATTTATTTTTGGTGAATTTTTGAATGAGAATCTAAAAGGTATTCGAAGCTGAAGGCTTACATTTGTACCGTGTTTATGTGTTAATTGGAGTTGTAGATCACTTATGATTTTTTGAATATTCGGTATTTTCAAATCACAAATTGAACGGGGACTGTACGTGGGTTGCGTGACCTGCCTTAAATTACATTTGCTCAAGGATTTTACTTGCACTTTAATGACAATGCATCTGAAAATCTTTCAAAGTTCTTCTTAAAATAGTTTTTACAATAGTCCACTAGACAACAAACGATGTCACAGAACTTTCGAACATACCCAATTTATGACAAGATGGATTTGAAAATATTCGAGTTTTCTTTTTGCTTTTCACTAAAACAACGAACATTTGTTCATAGTTTTGTTTCTGTTCGTAGCGAGCTAAAACACATTTAATTTTGATTTTATTTTTATTTTTGTCTGCGTATAAACATCGAACCTGAAAGCAAACTCCACCTTTTTGAAAACTCTGTCGCAATGTAGAGCAAGTTTTGTTTCAACACAAGAAATTTGACAAAGAAAATTTATTTATTTTTGAGTTTTTTGTCACCAAAAAGTACAAAATTATTCACATAATGTTAAATCGATCACTCATTAGTTGTTATATTATTCACTTTTGCACTTTCCTAAACACATTTCCATCACCAGACATTAATTGCAGGTTTCCATTAATTTTGTGCTTTTAAAATTTAACCTTGAAACGAAGCAAAAGGTGAAGTTTACTTTCACTGCGGCTGTCAACACATGAAAATATTTCTGGAAAATGAACGATTGATTAACCTTAAACGGAAATCCGTGGAACTTGTAACAGCATTTATTTTTAATTAATCAATGGAAATTTATTGCGAAGGCGTTTGTTTGTGATTCCGAGATGATGTCACAACAATCGTGATGTCATGCATGAAAGAAAAGCGACGAAAATTTCATGAAAACCACAAACAACCGCGTGATTAACGGCGTAGAAAAGCCGCACCCACGTATCCAAAAACGACAAATTATATCAGTCTGTTGTTACAACTTCCACGATTGACCAAGAAAACGTTTTTCTTTATTTTTAAACCTTGACGTTTAAATTGCTTTTGAACTGTGTGTCTCCAATTTCCCTGTAACTCATCCCTTTTTCTTCTGTCTTCTCTCAATTTGCAGGTCCTGGCGTTAGCGACTTGTAATCTCTTTCTTACCCCATGAAAGAATTACTCAAGCTCACACGGATGACGACACAGGCTTTCTCTCACTCACTGACGAAAATCATTTGCTGATGGCATTTGCTTTGCATCAGAACACTTGCTGGAAGACAGCCGCTAGGGCTTCAGCATCGTATTGCGATCGAACTTAAAAAGAGAATTACTTCAGAAACTATTTTGAAAGTTTAATTTTATTTTATCAACATTGAAACATCATATTTAAACCCTGAATTCATTTTTGTTAAATATTTCACTAATTTCGTATCTTTAAAACAATTGAACGAAGAAGAAAAGATTTTTTACGCTGAGAGATGATTTAAATCATATTTAAATGAATATTTTTATGTACAACTACTTAACATCTCACAATTGCTTTGTATTGAATGAATGTATGTGGAAAATCTATAATTGAAATAAAAGGTCTTGCAAAAAACTGTGTTAGGTTGTTTATCGAGAATCAGAAGCTTTCAAGCGTTAAAACTTTTTAACGGCCAACAGTTAATTCGAATCTGCTAATGATTGCTAAATATGACGTCACGTTAACGGTACTTTAACGACCTTAACGACTAATTGTCAACTTCGAGTCCTGTAATCAAACTTTTTGTTTTTCAACGAGTCTTAACGTCCAGCTAGCCATGAACAGACCAAGCATGAACAATCAAAGCTTTGACCCAAGTCAGATGACTATGAAGGTGAGTCGCGAAACCTCTTTTCAGGCGCTTTTTCGACGAGCTCATTTTGTTGTTTACAGGAAAAGTTAAAATTCTTCGAGATGAACTGGACGGGGAAGGTTCCAGCAGCTCCTGCACCAGTGCAGAGCGTATCTAAGAGTGTCAAGACTCGCAAACCATTTTCTCAAAATTCCTCAGAAATCATTCCGAAATCGCCGGGAAGTTTGCACAGCGACACTCCGTCGCCTCATATTATGTCCTCGTCGAATGAATATCCTAAGAAGTCTTCCACTTCGACGACCGATCAGAATCCTTCCACAAACACGCTCTCTTCGTCTAAAGAAACGACGCCGGCATCTGCTAACTCGTCCTCCTCTAACGGAATGAAAACTTCGGCTCAAAGCATATCCAAGAAGTCCTCGCATGTCACCTTTCAAAAGTCATTGAAAATGAACGACAGCATGAACGAAAGTCAGAACATGTCAGTGCCTGAGATTCTTGAGGTCTTCACAGACTTGGATCTATTCATCGATAGAGAACTGAGCGAAATAAACACTCAAAGACGAGTAAAGAAGCTCGTTGATGGACAAATCAACACTCAAGACAACGTCGACGCAGACGATGACTTTAAGAAGATGAAGGATGAGTATCTGAAGGACAAACAGATACATCAGAAGGAGTTCGAGCGACAGATCAGACATGAACCAAAGTTCGAAACTATTGAAGAAGCCGAGCATGAAGAGGACTCGTTGAACACAACTGCCAACTCGTCAATGAGTCGCAAGCGTGAAAAGAAGATTGAGAAGTTAAAGAAAGAGGCGCTGAACCAGGAATATCTGCTGACCAAAATCAATCGCGTCCTCGAGAAAATCAAAGTCGTCACCGAGGACAACTTGGACTCAGTTGTCAACATCGAACGTCATTATTTGGTCGCCAGCAGCCGATTTCAGTCTGCCATGAGCGAGTTAAAACGTTTCCAGAATCCAGACGAGCCTTGCAATACAAGCGCATTTACTCAAAGCGGCAAGATCGTCATCAGCGACGTGATGCTGGAAGTTAAGCCGAGCTACTTCGAACGCAAACACAAGTTGCACAACGAGTTCCTGCTTGTCATGCTGAAGTACGGAGAAGAAGTTTACGCATCAAAGACTCTTTGTATCACCGACGACATCCGTGTTGTGAAGTTTCCACACAAGTTCCGCGTGCCAGAAGCTTTCGTCGACTTCGAGATGCGTCTGGAGATCTACGGAACGACTTTCTGGCGCAAGCGTAACTTGATCCGCGAAACAATGCTGAAGAAATACGGATTTTTCACTTTCATGATGACCGACACAGGAATAAATCGAAAGCGCTTCGAAATGGTCGAAGTCATCAAAAGCGCACAAAATCCTTTGCGCAAGAAGGTTCTGATGAAGGTTCGCCAGAAAATCACAGCAGATGTGCATTTTGACGGCACTTTGTATGTTAAACTCGGCTACATCTGGTACAAAGCTCAGGCTCTACTGGTCGGCCACTTGCTGGAAATTGCCTTGAGTGAAGACGACGAAGACAGCGAATGCGAAACGATGCAGCTGGATTTGCACAACTTTGACAGCGACTTCATCGTTCCCGTCGTCTCGCACATTTCCAAACGACCATTCACGTTCCTGCTGCGCTTCAACAAGTACGTCAACGGTACTGACTTCCAGTAAGAACGTTTGAATTTCATTTATAAAAGATGTTGCAATTTAAGTTTATTTTAGCTTGCTGGTCGCTGCAGAAACCGCCGAAGATTACACAAGCTGGGTGAACTTGATCAACAAAGCTCTCGTCCTTATTCGAGAATAATCGGCGCAAATCGCATCAAAATCAAAACGTTAATTGATTTTTAGTTATTTTATTTTCTCTACTATCTTTGACATCAATAAATCGCACTTCTGGTTTTCTGGTTGTTTAATCATTTCGTTTCATTTTCTAAGAAAATCGTTAACGGAAAATATTTTCAAACTTTCAATTCTGCTTTGTTTTGATTCGTGAGATTTGCGTGAAATATTTCTCTGCAATGGATTTTGACATAAAACAAGAGCCAACCGACTACGAAACGGCAGATTTGATTTCAGAAAGCCTTCTGGCCAGTTGTTGTCTCTGCCCAGATGGATTGAAGCTGCAGAATGCCATTGCAGAACATTTTCAGCTGGTTCACAAAGGTAAATAATGAAAATTCAATCGATTTCAATGAATTCTTGATTAATTCTCGCTTTTAGGTGTGCAAAACAACTTCGTTCACTTCTGCGACTGTGAAGACAGTGTCGACTTGCAAAAGTTGCTCATCAATCACTTGCTGTCACACATTTTAACCAAATCCGAAGACCCAGTTGGGAATCTAAGCTCCAGCGAAGTTTTGCAAGCTGAAGACCCGAATGTCGTCAAAGTGGAAGTTCAGCTTCGTGTTGGTGATGACACAGAGCCCTCCAGAGGTAGACTAAAAAAAGACTTTAGCTTCGATTCATCGAGCAACAAATTTTCTTGCAATCATTGCGGCAAAGAAACCAAAACAAAGATCTCATTACGAAGGCATCTCGATGAAAAGCATTCACAGAGTTCAAATGTGCTCTCAAATGATTCTGGCAGTGACTCTTCACTGAGCTGCAGCTCGCAAGATCTTTCACGACTGAGAAAACCTCGTACAAAGCGACCGGACATCGCCAATGACTTCACTTTCAATTTGAATACCAAAAAATATCGCTGTGATCACTGTTACGTTGAGTGTCAGACAAAGACAAACATTCGGAGGCATCTTCATGAGATTCATCACTCGACGAAGTCACTTTCAGAAGACTCCAGAATGACATGTCGAAGTATATCTCTGCCAAAGCCAGCGAGTGTGTTGAAATGTGATCAATGCCCCACAATGACCTTCAACTCCACCTTAAGCCACAACGAGCACATGCTGGGACACACAAACTACAACGGGATTTCCGGAGTAACATGCAACAGATGCTTCAAGACTTGCGAAACCTCGAAAAAGCTTTATTTTCACTTAATGACTCATAACGAGCCGACCCTGCAGTGTGACGACTGTGGAAAACGTTTCAATTTCAAAGCAAGACTCAAACGACACATTTTCGTTCATCTCAAGAACAAACGCGGGTCCGATGTCGACTCTGAAGTCAAGAAGAGCTCTACGGCAGCTAAACGAGTCATGTGCGAGATCTGCTCGTTAATGGTGCTCAACCCCAAGCGCCACAACTTTATCCACCATTCAAGTGAAAAGCCTTTCAAATGTGACGAGGAGGGGTGTAATTCATCGTTTAAGGAAAGTCGCGCGCTTAACGAACACAAAAACCTTCACACAGGACAGAAGCCATATGTCTGTGAGTACTGCCCGGCAGCCTTCGCCCACTCTGCGATGCTCAGAATGCACAGGCAACGCCATATCAACCCGGAAAAGTTCAAATGTTCAACTTGCGGCGAGTGTTTCGTCAACGGTCAAAGCTTGAGACAACACGAGACTCGTCAACACCCGAAGAACGAGTATTTGTCCGATGCCAGGCCTTACGCGTGTGACTTCGAAGGCTGCACAAGCACTTTTAATTACGAAAAGCTGCTGAAACGACATAAGAAGACTGTTCATTTCAGTAAGTAGATTGATAAGTCATAAACTTTGTGTTCCAATTGAAAAATTTCCTTGTAGAAATCAAAGTCGAAATGAAGTGCGAGTTGTGCAAGTTCATTACGGACAGCAGGAAAAATTACAACCAGCACATGATCAGAGCCCACAACGTCAGAAAACGAGAACATAATCGAGTGTTTCCTTTGAAAAACAACTGAAAATGTGTTGAACAAGACTTATCGATGTTCTAACTTGTCACAGAACTTTCCCATTAAACGGACGACAAAAACTTATTTTCAATGTTTTTTAATGTTTTGACAAAAAGTGATTTACAGGATGTAAAATTAAACCAAATCTAGGGATAACCGATATCTTAAACTCTAATATTTTTTTTCTGCTCACTTTTCCTCACTGCTTTATTTGAATTTCCACAATCTTCGTGAAAAATTTTCTATTTAAAGATCTTTTTGAAATCTCGAAAGTTTTTTTCTTCAGCTTTTAAATGCTTTCCGTTTGTTTAGAAATAAATTACGAGCTTTTGCGGCGTTTCAGAAGGATTAATTTGCGTTGCCGTCGTGTTAAATCATCAAGAAATTTTTCGTTTATAAAAATCTGCGAGTTAATGAACGAAAACTTGAAGCTTCTTCAGAACAGGCGCATCCGCTTCCTTCCGCCTGCTAGAGTTTAACTCTGGTCCATCGACAGCCCATCTCCGTTGCCGTGGTTTGTGGTGTTGGAATCTCGCTGAACGGATTCGTAGAGCGGCTGAAGATCGGTTGAGTTTTTGATGAGTGTAAGGAAGTCGATGATGTGCTGGTTTTTGTCTAAAAAGATCATTAAAATCAGAATCAATCACGGAGTTGCATGAAAAGTTCAACTTGCCAGCTTTTGGGATATGAAGAAGTGCAGCAAGCGCGCGCAGAGCTGATCGTTTCAGCTCGTCTTGCTTCTCGTACTCTTGTTTCACAGAGTTTGGCTTCACTTTCAACGTGCAGGTTGATCGCAGCGGCTCCACAAATTGTTCCAATCCTAAAATTTCACGATTTCATGAATAAAATCTCACTAAAATCATTTACAAAACTCACTTTGCAAGACTGCAGCCGGACAGAGATGTGCTAATCGAGCTGTCATCAAGTACGTCAACATTTTGATGTCGTAGTGATCGCGGAGACCGGCGATGACGTGTTCCAAGAACTGCATAATGTCAACACGGTCGAGTCCTTGCTCAAGCAGTGTGTACATGCACTCAAACGCTGCCTTGCGGATGTCTAGACCGTCGTCGACCGTGTGCTTGAACGGGCCCATTTCCACCTCACGGATGAGTTCCTTCTTGACGCGTGTTTCAGAGTACAATTGTGGGAGAAGTTCTGGCAGCAAATCGCGAACCAGACTTGGCTTGTTGTGAACAGCTGAGTTAAATGCAACGAGAGCGACGCGACGAACCGAAGGTTCCGGATCTTGAAGTGCGTACAGGAATTGCCCAATTGACTGTCTCAAGAGTGAATCGATTGGCTGTGGTTGATCGGAGATGGTGAACTTGACAGCAGACACGACAGCAGTTCGCATTAACGGACTGTCGCTCTTCAGAGCTTGCTGGAGACGCGGCAACAGTTCTTCTGGGTTCACGAGCACCAACTTTCCCAAGCACTCGGCGACAACGTTTCTTGAGCCTTCTTCAGCGCATTCGCAATGCTTGAACATTTGTGCCCAGATGATCGGCACCGACATCATGAGCTGGTCGAGTCCCTGCTTCGACGTTGACAGCGATGAGATGACTTCCTTAAGAGAGTGCAGAAGAAGGTACTGGCGCTTCGGTTGAGCCTCGATCTCTTGAAGAATGACGGGAAGATAGTGCGGGAGGTTTCCAACAGCAACGGCGCCGAGTGCGTGACTGGCAGCGGCTTTGACATCTTCAGACGGTGACACAAAGCAGTTAAGAATGGTCTTCGGCAATGCTTCGATTGAGCTTAAGTTGAAGTAACGGCCGATCTCTCCGATTGTCAGCAAGTAGAAGATGAGATGATTGTCGTCGCGGCCAGACTGAATGCCCAACAAGAACTCGTTAGCGATTGTGACTGCCTCGGAAGGCATTTGAAGCGTCAGTGCTGCGATGCACTTGGCCAACGAGTGATAAGCCTGCTTGTGGAGCTGATTCTGTTGCAGTTCGTTGATTGGTTGCATCAACATGCTCAGCAAGTGACGATAGCTCAGCCCGGGGAGATTTGCTTGCACCAAAGCTTGGAACAAGTTCAACGTGCATGTCAGAGCGGTTCCTTGCAACAGCGGCGACTTCACCAGAATCATGATCTCGGGAAGAATCGCGGTGTGAACGTCTTGAAGCGACTGAGGTTGCTTTTTGGCTGTGGTGGTCAGCAGAACAAGTGAAAGTTGTGCAACGTGAAGATCTGACTCGCTCAGCAATGGTGGCAGCTCGGCGATCGCAACTTGCAAGAAACGAGGTTCGAAGCAGTTGGCGTAGTTGTTCACGAGTGTCTCAAGCAAAGTCAGAGAGTTCAGCTTCAAAGCACGTTGATTCTTGCGCAAGAAGGTGCCGAGAGCTTGGATGACGTCGTTGAGAATTGGACTCAAGTTGATGCAAAGCGGTGATGCGGCGACCATCGTCAGTGCCTTGACCGAGCTCAGTCTGGTGACTTCGTTGTTGAGACGTTCCATGAATATGGGCAGACAAGTCACAAGTTCTGGCTGCAGAGCGTCGCCCATGTTTGAGATAATTTGCCCCATGCAAGCGATTGCACGTTCCTTCACTTCCTGATCGACTTCCGGTGAACGAAGCTTTTGCAACGTGCAGCTGTAGAGCTCTGGAACGAACGGCGTGAAATCCAAATTAGTTTGAACCTCAAGTGGTCGGATCACTTTAACCAACTGTTGCAGAACTGACAGAGCTTCGGTTGCAATCTTGTAGAACGGGTCGAAGACTGAGTTGACGATCAAAGGAGCCAGGATCGGGATGTGTGAATGGAAAACTTGAGGGTTGTGTCCGGTCAGCATGTGGTGGACGAAAGCGAGAGCGTCGATCTTCATGTTCGATGTCGTGTTCTTGTCGCTAAGCGAGTAATGGATGCCCGGCATAAGTTGGTCGATGTGACTGCCAAGTGCGCCTGGTAAAGCGTTTAACAGCTCACGCAACAACATGAAGCAGTCTTGTCGAGTCTTCACCGACTTTTCACGCATCAGCGGCTGAACAGCTTTCACAATCGCCGGAACTTGTTCTTGAAGCAACTGGATCGGCGCAGAGACGTCATCCATTGCGTCTGGATCTCGTGACATGTCATCGGCTGGTCGAGTTGCCTTCAACAATGCAATGTAAGCGTGGAAGATGTCAGACTTGACGTTCTCTTCACGTTCCTTGAATCTCGAGATCAAAGCCGGCGACAGAGTTCTGTAGAATTCTTCGATGAGTTCATGACGCGACGATATCACAGACTCGAGACACTTTGCAGCCGATCGACGCACCTTCCAGCTCATGTCGTCGTCATCGCTGTACTCATCGCTTCCTTCGTCTTCATCTTCTTCAGTCTCCATTTGGAATCCTGGCTCGCCGTCGTCGGCTTCGTAGTTGTAGTTCGGATCATAGGTGATGTACTTCAAGCAGAGGTCCACGATCGACGGAATATGAGGTTTGATGGCTTCGGGACATCTCGTGACGAATGCTTCGCAAGCCTGCAAGCAGAACTCACGCAATTCGTCGTCATCGCGGTGACTGTACTCGTTCAGTAATTGCATCACACGGTCGAGGTGGCAGAGACGGTGACCAGCTTGACGGCAAATCGATGCGAGGCACTGGATGTACGTGCGAATGGTGCCTGGATTCTGTGGTTTCTCAAGACCTCTCAGAAGGTGCAAGATGACCTCATTGTATTGATCGGTGCTGCAGGTAGTCAACAGGTACGACAACCCGACGATTGTACGTTTGCGCACGGCCTGGCGAGCCGAGCCGAGCTGTGGAACGAGAGCTGCCAGTATGACTTCGTGGAAAGGAACCAAGAGGTCACCGAAGCGTGAGAGCAGATCTGCGAGAATGTCGAGCGATTCCAGCTGAACAGACACATCGTCCATCTTAATAGCGTTCGACAGCTTCCCGGTGATTCTCTGGCAGACATTTGGAACAAGCGAAGAAGAGTTTTGCGGCAACTCAGAGATAACTGTCTTGAGCCCGATGCTGGAAATGTCGCGCAGTTGTTCATTTGAGCTCACCATGTTGTTGCACAGAGTGTCGACGATGGTCTCGACTTGGAGTTCTTTGACTTTGTTGACAAGTGGTCCGAGACTAAAATGAGAGAAATTTAGTAAAGCGGTCGGCAATGAAAGGATTTGATTTCACCATTTCACGGCCAAATTCTGAACTTCTCCGTTCTTATCTTCCAGTAATCGCAGCACTGCTTTCACGACCTTCTTCTCGGACTCGTCGTCCAGCTTGATGTTGTCTTTTTGAAGTTCAGTCATCAGGTCGTTTGTGGCCATGAAGCGAAAGTCTTTGTCGTTGGACGTCATCTGCGGGGAAAAAATGCAAAATTGAAACGAAAGGTAAACAAAGGACTGCAAAGACCGTCCAGAGTCGATTGAAAAAGCGAGGTTAGCAAAATAATTGCAATCTATTGCAAACTCGCAGCTTTCTCACGCCCCAGAACCATTAAATGACATCATGGAGATGTCTTTGTTCGAGCACAACACGAACTGCAACGCAAAAAGCCATAAACAGGTCGATTTACTCAAAATGATTCTGCAAAATTCTTCAAATCGAACTTCACTCACTTTCTCCAACAAGTTCGTGATTTGATACGAAGCCATCGTGCTGTGTTGTGCAGTAATCAGTTAGCTAAATAATTTGTTTAAAAACACTCGCGGACTTCTCAAAGTAAATTTCTTTCTTTTCTACGATTTCGGCTTTTCTGAGACGGCGAGCTTTGCTGACTTGCTGGCTTTGTTCAAAAAAACCGTTTTGTAATGGAAATTTCCTGCTCTGAATCACTTCGTTATGAACAACTGTAGTCAGATTGTGCTTTAATGCTGTGCTGATCGATTTAAATCGCTTTAATTCATCAGCAAACGTTTTTATTGGTCTTCAACTTTTGTAAACATTGAAAATTCAGTTTGAATTTGAATAAACCGTTAAAAGTTACAAAAATAATTTTATTTAATCTTGTTCACAGCCTTCGATCTCTTGGTAAATAATTATTTTGGTGATAAAGTGACTAAGGGAATGTGCAAGGCAACTCCGTGTTCATCCATATATTTCGAAGTGATGTCAGCAGCGATTTTCCCTCGCTTTTGAATCACCACTTCGGCAGGCTCGAACCAATTTTTCATTCTCATCGGCGCTCGGAAGTCGTTTGGCGGCGATGTCAG
Organism: Belgica antarctica; assembly: GCA_000775305.1. Classification (NCBI taxonomy): domain Eukaryota; kingdom Metazoa; phylum Arthropoda; class Insecta; order Diptera; family Chironomidae; genus Belgica; species Belgica antarctica. Next base: position 85,081 of record JPYR01000060.1, on the reverse strand, counting down.
GAAGAATCTTTCTACGAACTCGAGCACAAAAAGTCCACAGTCGGTGACGTTCGATTGCTGTGGGCATTCGTTGATGACACCGACCAGAGCCGAGCTTTTGAACTTGAAGTCACTTCTGTTCTTCTCGTGAGTGATTTTGAGGAAGTTCGAAATTTTCATTATTGCACCGACTGCTCTTCCGTGTAAATCGCGAGTCGAGTCGAATATCAGAATGCACGACTGTTTGATGGGGAGTTGATTTTGATCAGCATCAGCATCCCTATCGGTGAAAGTGTCTTCGGTACTGATTCGCTTTCCGTCCAACGAGAAAGCACCGTTGAGTTTTGGGAAGCAGACGATTGCGAGGAACCAATGCTCCTAAAAATTAAAATTCAGTTGCGAAACTGATGAAACATCATGACAAACTCACCTTCTCCAAGCACGGGATCACGATGAAATCTTTCTCGAAGATGTTCACGTTCTGATTAGAAGGAAGATTTAAGACGCGGTTGTAACGCTTCTCAGCAGCGCTCAACTTTTTGTTCTCTCCTTCGTTCCATCCCGCAAAGTTCGGGTCGACTGCCAGCGTAGTGAAGAAAGCCGTGTCGTAGAAATGAGATCGCTGGCGTTGGTCGTCGCTCAGCATCTCGTGGTAAATTTTGTGCAACCAGTAGTCGACGATAACTCCGTTCAACTGCTCACGGTAGTCCAAGCACTTTAAATCTTCATACTTGACTGCTCCTCGCGAGTACGTCAGCACCTCATCCTGGTCGTTTAAGTTTAACTCCTCGGCTTGACAAATTACTTCTTGGTGGATTTCTGATGAGTGCAACTTGAGACTTGAAATGGAAGTGATTTCTTTAGTCTTAGTCTCGGTGTTCTGAATTCCTTCGGTGGGATCTGCTTTTTTGTCAGTATCTGAATTTCTATCGTCATCAGAATCAGAGTCACTGACTTCTTCACCAGACTTGTCGTTTCTCACAGGCGAAGCATCAACTTCAATCACCGAGTTACCGGAACAATCGGCTTGAACCTCTTTGTCGATCGGGTCTTCGCAAGTGAACTGCTTTGCGTTTTCGCCAGATGAAATGGCGGAGATTGAAAACAGTCGAGATCCATGCAGTGACATCACCGAACCGGGCATTGCATCGTTAGTGGCATTGTCAAGTTTAACATCGGAAGATTCAACTTCAAAACTTCCATCGAAAACATCTTCGTCCGATGCTGAAAGTTAACGAATTCAGATTTTCTGAAAGAATGGCCAGTGACAACAACTTACTTAGCACGGACTCAACCTCCATTGGCTCGTCTTCGCTTGACATTGCGTAACTCGGTTTTTATGATAGATTTTCAAATTGTTTTCGACGCACGAAATTCTGCTTTTGTTGATGTTTACGTTCTGATGACGTCACATTTTAGCGGGAAAGCTTGCTACGAAAGCTTTTCAACGAGATTTTTCAAGGATGAAAGCTTTTTAATACTTGAAGCTTCTCAAGTACCAAAGCCAGCTCTACGCTTAAGCGTCCAGTTGTCTCTGTGTGGGACTCTGTGATAATAAAAACACCGAAAATGTTCTTCCATGGCTTCGAGAAGTCAGCGATCTATACACAACAGATCATGTGTTTCGAAATATCCTGTGTCTTGTGGACCACCGCCGTAGCAGCCAGCTCCACGCATGGTTTGACGTTGCATTTGCTGAACAAAAATGACAAGAAAAAGAAGTTAGAGATTTGTAGCCTAATTCTTTTCGTCCTGGAACTTACAGATTGTGGTGGATTCATTTTTCTTCGATGAACGTGCCGAGAAATTTCCAAGAATTTTACGAGAAATTAGAATTTCCGCGTTCACACTTTGAGATGATTTGAACAAATGACGAGTTTTCATGCGAAACTTCTCGTTTTATACTGTTTTATAGTCAACCAACGGTTACTTGGGTTGAAAATGCAAAAGAATTTTTCTGGAAATCGTAAACCACAAACACGAAGTGTTTTCAAATTGTGAAATGTGAAAGCGTAGACTGATAAGCAGGCGAAAGATATCGACACAAACGTTGGTTTTTCTAAAATATTTTCTTTAATTTTGTTCCTTATCTTCACATAAATATGATTGTTGATAAATCTTACAGCTAGATTGGTAAAAATATGACCCCGGCTGGTAATTGTTGATTGTGTTGTCAAGTTAAAGCAGAAAACTTTGATGCACTTAACAGCTAAATGGTGAAGTTTCAATTGTAACACAACCCTACACTTATTTCTTAATCTTAAGTCCTATCAAGCAAAGCGTCAGCAGCATTATGATCCAGCACGTCGTGATGCCGTAACCGGCGATGACTGAAGAATGCGCGATTGTCCAGCCTTTGACCAAGATGTTTCGGACGGCGATTGATGGAAGTGTAAATGGCAAGAGAAAGGCGAAGTACTGGAGATACACTGGCATGCCCTCAAGTGGCCAGAAGATTCCTAAATTTGAAAACAAATTTTTTAAGTTCCTGAAAGCTTTTGAAAGCTTTAGTAAAGCTTACCACATAGAATGATCATCGGGTAGAAGCTTCCGGTAGCCATGAAGTTGGCCATCGTGTGTGAATCGCAGAAAATTGAGATGAACAGTCCATAAAGCATCCCAGCGAACCCAAGCATCATCAGCAAGACTGTGAAAACTCGATTAGAACTTTTCCACTTAAAGATCTTTGCTTTAAAACCTACCAATGACTGTAATGTTGTCTCCGTGGTTCTCTGTGTTGAAGATGAAAGCAGATAAAATGACGATTTCGGCACATTGCACCAGCATGACACTCGACTGTGTGATAATGTGTGCCAAAAGAAGCTCGGATGTTGAAATTCCGGCGACCAGGGTTCGGTCCCAAATGCCCTCGAGACGGTCACTGATGAAAATTGTCGATGTGATGAGTGTGGCAAGGAAGAAAATCATCCTGGAAATGAAAGAATTTAAGTCAAGATTCATAGAAAATCTGAATCTCTTACGTCATCACGACACCCGGAGCCATGTAGTCCGTATAAACGCCATCATAAGACCCGTAAATGGGATCTGCAAAGTCCATCGGGATGTTCCCAAGCTTAATCGGCAGGCCGCAGTCCGACATGATGCCTTGAGAGAACTCGAGGTACGTTTGTCGCAGTTTCTTCTCCAAGAAGAACGTCAACTGCTGGTCGGACTTGTCCATGTAAATTTGAATTTCGCCGTTCAAGAACGACCCGTTCGCTGCGTTTCTGCCGTCGTCTCGAATGTTCATCAGCGACTCTGTGAAGTTTTTGGCAAAGTAAATGACGCCCATCACGATTCCCTTCTTCGCATCTGCGTACGCCTCGTCAAAGCTGCTGTAATAGCGCTTTATCGCCACGGATTCGTTTATTTGGTTGATGAATCGGCAAGAAACTTTGTGCAAATCACAGGTGTAGTCATGGGCGTAGGTCGTGATAAGAGACTCGTTTGCGCATTCTTTGAAGCTGTGCAACTCGTCGTCGACGATTGCAAGTTTGAGGCCAATTGGATTGCCACCGACGGCCACGTAGAAGCAGGCGAGTTGGAAGATGGGGAAGAACAGAAGGAAGAACATTCCGCTGAAAATCGAAAATCATCGTTAAATTGAATAATTTTAACAAACATTTGAAGCTTACGCTGGTTGCCTAACCATCTGTAGAAAATTTTTGGCCAAGAGAGCTTTCATGCGTCGCTTTGTGGTGAACTGAAGATTCTTCATTAGGCT